>PVHY01001216.1:0-169878 GCA_004024945.1 Uropsilus gracilis
GGGGTACCACAGACTCAAGCAATCCCCAGCCTCAGCTTCCCAGGTAGCTGGGATGACAGGCGTGCACCACCATGCCCAGCTATTTTTTTTGGAACTAGGTCTCACTACGGGCCCCAGGCGGGACTCGAACCGCGATCCCTAAGCCCCGGCCGCTTCATAGGCTGAAGCTTACAAGCACGAGCCACCGTGCCCACCAGCCTGGTTTGCAAAAATTCTTAACAGAATACTTTGCCTTCATAGCGTGGATTGGGCAGCTGCCAGAAAGAACCTTTGTAACAGGGTACAGGCAAGAATCATAGCACTCCATAAATAGTTCAATTTTTAACAAGTTGTACATCTTCTCTCCCTTATTACAAAGTATGGAAATTTGACTTATTTTACTTTCTAACGTGAACAAACTGTATAAGATAAGAATACTCGCAGGATTTCTTGAATATTTCACTTTCTTGAGTAATAAGGTATATTAACTTCACATAAATTATATGCCTAAATAAATTACATAATAACATGCTACTGCATGCCCACAACTCTGTTTCCCCTAGTAGGTTGAATTTGACCTTCAAAGCCCTTGAAATGCAAAAGAAAAAAAAAACTCTTTTCTGACATTTATGAGTATCTTTTCTGCTTGACTGCTTTTTACCGCCTGGAAATAATAGTGAAAGCATTGTAGACGAAACCTGCTATAAACACTGACAAATAACAGGAAAGGCAGACAGTTTTATTCTGGGCAGGTTAAAGCTAATCTAATCAAATCTAATTCTCTCTCCTTCCATAAGCCTACTACTATGTTCAATTTATTTTTTGATTAGAAGTGCAATATGATAGTCCTCCGTTGGACTGCAGTTAAACAATATTGAGGTTTACATTTTCCCTACAAATTATTTTGATGAAACAACAGATTTTAAGGGTCTTATTTTTTTTTTTAAGAAAAAGAGCCTCAAACTAAAGTTAAATAGTAAGAAGATTCTAAGGGAAATATTTTCAAGTGGTTTTTGATGCTAAAACTCTATGGATTTGTTCTACTCTACGCAGTAATAAAATACACCTATAGAAAAATATTCTTTAGGTCAGGACTGCAGAGATTTAAGAAATGGGTCTCTTAAAATGGTGACTAATAATAAAGACACTCAATTACATGTATTTAAGCATGGACAAATAGGAATAATGAGACTGTGGCTGTAGGATAATTAGCTATTCAATCAGCAAGATACAAAGAACTATTTTTTTTCATTGAGCAAATATATAGTCTCTCATCAAAACTAGAGTGAAAACACAAAGCAAGGCTATATGTCCCCCAAAGATTGTGTATAGATGTACAATATTTGTGCAAAGCTTGTCTTCATGAGAAAAGTTTTCACTACCAGTCAATCATCCTGTTTTTCCAACTCTTTAGTTATGGTATAAAATAAATGCACATCTATCTGTATCAAAAAACACACACACACACATTTACTTCTAACAACCATATACCGGGTGTTGGGCAACATCATCATCCGTCTAAGAGTTTTATGTGTGCACATTGAAAAAATTTTACCTTAGATTGCCTTACCTTTTAGAAGAAACTACCATTTTCCTTTATCTTTAAATGAACAGTATATGACCTTCACATTAAAGAACAGGAAATCTTTCAAAATATGGTTAATATTTATTTTATGGAACACGAACTTTCTTTACAATTGTCCAAATGTGGAAGCAGCCAAGATATCTTTCAGTAGGTGAATGATTAAATAAACTGCAGCACATGCAGACAATGAGTTACAAAGATGTGAAAAAGAAAAAGAACACTAAAAAGAAATGAGCTACAAAGACATAAGAAGACAGAGGAACCTTAAATGCAGATTACTAAGTTAAAGAGGCCAGTATGAATAGGCCACTTACAATATGATTTCAACTATGTGATGTGCAGGAAAAGACAAAACAATGAAGACAATAAAACAATAAGTGGCTGCCAACATCTGGGGAGAGTGAGGGATGAATAGATGAAGAACAGAGGATTTTAGGGCAGTGAAACTATTCTGCAAGACACTATAAAGGTGGAGAAATGTCCAAGGCCACAAAATGGACAACACAGGGTGAACTTAATATAGACCCTGGACTCCATGTGATGATGGTGTGCAGGTGCAGGCTCATTAGTGGTAACAAACATACAGCACTGGTAAAGGATGATGAAAGATGGGCAAGTCATGCATGCGTGGCGCTAGAAGAATATGAAAAATGTCTGTACCTTCATTTCAGTTTTGCTGTGTAAAATAGATAAAAAACTTTATCTATTGAAAAACCAGTGGCAGCTTGATGAAGAGGAAAGCGCACCTGCCTCAGGTCTCTTATGATTTTGATGTTACTAACAAACCATGTGGCCACAGGCTCTTTTGAACTAAGCTTCCTTATTTGTGAAGTCAGACGAGAGAATAAATAGATTTAGTAGTTTCTAAGGTTTCACTTCTAACAGTTTCACTGGTTGTACCATGGAAAATTTGCGTAGGCCTAATGATCCCATATAGGTTAGTGTCAAAGATGGGCAAAGTACCAGCAGGCTTTTTTTTAAATCACCAATTGGATTGATCAAATCTGCAAAGATATAATATTGTTACAAGATCAGCATTTAAAAAACTCTCAATAAGGTAGAAAATGGTTAAATTTTACAATGATAAATTGGATAGGTCACAAATTCAGTTTTCGAAATCATCATTGCTTCAAAATAAGAGGAACTGTTACCTCAATATTAGCTGGAAGAAAAAGACCTGAGGTTTCACTTGATCAGGAAGTTTAAATGGTTGACATGGGTGCTAAGAGAAACAGTTCATTGAAGAAAGTAGGAGTTAATTTGGAATACAGAAAATTTAAGGAGTGATTAAGCATCAAATTACAAGAAAAGAAGGTGGTCCTTTTCAACTTTTTTGAGCAGAAGATAGAATTCTATGTAGCATGTGGAAATTCTGAGAGGTGAACTTTGACTCTAAACAAACAACTTCATTGACTATATTAGAAAGTGTTTCTTTGGCAATGAATGTGCCCCAGGCATAATTAAACAGTGGGGTTAAAGGAGACAGGTCCTGACTCAAGCACAAGTTGCTCTTGGTCAGTGGTAAACAGTCTACTTTGAAAAGAACATTCCAAAAAAGGAGTCACACAAAGGCTTCCTAAAGATAAAGGAAAATCATGTATTGGATGATTTCTTAAGTGAAAACTCTTTTTCAAGTGTTATCAATGGATGAGTGAATAAAGAAAATATACATAAAGAATATGCAAGAATATGTATTCAGTGGAATTCAGCTACAAGAAAGCAAGCTATTCTGCCATTTGCAGCACCATTGATGAACCTGGAGAACCCTGTGAAGTGAACTAAGTCAGACAGATGGAGATTGTACATGTCTCAATTATATGTGGAAGTGAAACAAAAGGAAGTGGAACCTATCAAAAGAGGATGAAATGGTGATTTTACCAACCAGGGTGAAAAGGGAGATGCTGGTGAAAGGTACAAGCCTTCAGTTACAAGACTAGTAAAGTCTAGGAATCAAATGAACAGCAAGGTAACTGTGGTTATTCAGAGTGTTTTATACTTGAAATGTGCTAAGAAAATGCACCTTAAATGTCCTCACAACACTAAAAAGTAACTATGGATATGTTCATGTGTTAACTAACCTGGTTGGATTAATTAGTTCAGGATATATAGGTCACATCACATTAAATATATACATATGATTTTATTTATCAACTCTATCTTAACATAGCTTTTTGTAACTTTAATTGTAAGTGTGCTGGAGCATTTCCTTTTGCATCAAATGATCTGACCTTGCTTAATGTTATTTTTGACATCAAGGATTAAGGATTGGGACTTCAGGAAGTGCTCAGTTGCAATGAGAAGTAGTTCTGGTTGTTAGTCCATTCTTTTTCAAGTGAAATTGCATAAAGTCTTCTTACACCTGCAATGTACAGATCTGTTCCTAGGATGTTGAAATGCAATGGTTTTTCTTGGGCATTCGTGGTGAGTGACCTGGTTTGAATGAGCATACTCTCCCACAATCTTAAAGTTACCATTTTTAATAAAATAATTTTAAACTGAGACCAAGAGACTGTAACTTCTCATGAGTTGGGGCACCAGTGACTAGTCATTTTCAATGCTGCTGTCAAAACATTCAGTTTCTGAGAAGGTAAACTACTCATTACTGGTTCCGGCGTTGCTTTATGTCAAGCTACAATGACTACAAATCCCAAGAAGTATCTTGGAAGTTTCTCAAAATAGTATTGTAAGATCTCCTTGGTGAGGCTGCTAAGTCTCATGGCTATAAATCTCCCCCAATAACACTGCTTATTCAATTTAAGGCTGCAAGCCCAGAGAGATTAATGAGATGAGTTGTCCACTAGTCAAGGAAAGAACACAAGATCTATCCTATCTTATTTCATCTTCTAGTTTAATCATTATAAGTGTTATGTAATGTGACATTCACACATTATTGAAGACGTTCAAGGAACAAATTGCGTATCACTAATCAGCAGATCATTTTTCATTTTCATTTCTTGCAGACTCTAAAATTAATGATGCCCTCCCTATGCTATTAATTTTTTAAGTTATATTAAATAAGAAATTGAACGCAAAGACAATAAGCATTTCTTCTTTTTTTTTTCTTTTGCAATTTTAGTACTTTTCCCCAAGCTAATGAACCCCAGCAGTGTTAGAAAAAAGGCTTAAGGAACAGCAACTTATTTTGTTTCAGTTCGTTACATCTGTGACAAGCAACTAGCTCCTTTAGGATCCAAAATGTTCTTTTCCAGTTTGATTCTTTCATCTCTGTTATTCCCCTTTAACTGAATGGCTGCAACACACTTGGATGCTATTTCCAATCTGCTAATTGGGTCCAGGGGATGGTCAGGATGTACTAGGGAAGCAAGGCCATAGTGAACTTGCTGTTTCCATGCTCTCTGCTCATATCTTCTCAGTTGGAATCCTCTCTTGTAGGCCTGCAGGGGTGCCTCTCAGCTGAGGTAGCTGAGGTGGTGGGCAGGAAGTGGGGGAGACAGAGTACTTTGGCCCCAGACCCTATAGCCTCAGTGTTAGTCAGGGAATAATGGGCTGGTCTAACCATTCTTATCTGTAACCCCTCTGATGACATACTAAGGTCAGGGATTTTAATTATGTGAGAAACTTTTATTATCCACTGTGAAAATATTGAAGAAGACTTATGAAAAAGAAACTCAGGGTTCTCTGAAATACAAGCTTTTAGTAGACCCCAGGAACCCTTTTTACTTTAAAGTATGACAGTCAATTAGAACCTCTTCCTTTTCTGCTCCAAACAAACTATTCTCCACAGGTTATTATTCTCCAGCCTCTTTTTGTATCTTCTTCCTTAATAATTTAAGCATACTTCATCCTGACATTTCTCAGTCAGAGCTTTCAAATTTTAACCACTGATGGATAAAGCTGTGTCTGCTTTGGCATAATGGCTTGGCAAATAGCTTGTGCCAAGCATTCTGTGCAATCCCCTCCATCCTTGTTTTATTCACACACAGCTGTCCACCTCCCAAGTATTGCCTTCCTTCTGAGAATGCACAGTAATTAATCTTTCATCAAAAGTGAGAAAAGAAGTGGCAATGTTTGAGACTGTCCCTAGGATGTTACTACGAGGAAACATCACTAAATGAAATGTTCTAATCATGGGAAAATATGTGGTAGTCATGGAATGGGAGAGAACAAAATCCCATCAAAATGATTTTGGAATAAAAAGATATGAGCACTGATCCTAGACTTACTACTAACTGCCTGTGTCACCTCTTTGGGACTCAGTCTCCTTTGCAGTCAAATAAGATCTGCTTTAAAAAACAGCTATAGAGATACATACCCACATACCCAAAGAGGCAGGACTCTTAGGCAGGGTAAAGGGGGGGAAATGGAAATAATGTAAATATTTATCAGGGTAGAAATGGCTAAATAATGGAATATTCATTCTATGGGTATGAAGGCATTTAAAGAATGGGATGTATCTGTAGTTTTCATTGTGAAATGATCTCAGGACAGTGAGAATTTTAAAAAGACTGATATAGAAATGATATATACTATAATATTTTTAGGAAAAAAACCTTTAAATTAATATTGCAATATTGGATATACACACACTATTAACGGTGGCAAACCCATGGAGGGGAGCAGGAAACTGGGACTGAATATGCAGCTCACAAGGAATCTTTACTGTCATGTATAATGTTGATTTTCTTGTTAAAGAATGTATTTCCTCATTAAATGTGTAACTAAAAGCTAGTTCTGAAGGAAAAGTGTGTTTGTGAGGAAGAGCATGTGTGAATTTACTCTGAACAAATGGAAAAATGCATAGGAGGTGTGAACGTGTCACTGTTACAACTGTCCAGGACAAACCACACATCTCCTTAGACAAAGCAACTCACTGCCTCCAGAACTCCACTCTCCCACGATCACTGGCTTCCCCAAAGCACCCAGCCTGAAAGGGAAGCTTCCTTCTTCTGTTACATCATTGTGTAAATAGACAAAAAGATGTTTACAAAAATTCAACTAAGTAATGATTGACTGTAGTCAATAATTCATGAAGCAGGCAGCATCCAGTAGGAGGAAAGGAGCTCCAAGGAGCTGTATAAAACAAAAGGCTTTGATAGGCAAGCAAAGCAGGAACAACAAAATTACATCAGGAAAAAAAATTGGTTATGGCGAGGTTACTTTCCTTCAAGAGAGAGCAGGGGTCCACCTGGCGGATGACCTCACTAGTGTTGATCAGGACATTCCTGACTGACTGGTCTAATGCTCCATTTCTAGGAGAACTGAAGCTGTAATTAGTTCTTGGTCTGGTGACCTTAGCTTAGCATAAGTGACTCCATTTGGGGCTGTTTTTAACCAAATGAATGTAGTGAACCCAAGATTGAGTCTGGAACAGACCCTCAGTAAACGAATGTTTGTTGATTTTTAGGCCTTAAATTACATCTAAATGTCTTTTTGGAGTCTATCAATGACTCATCAAGGCTAATTTAGCATTGGTTAAGTCAGCATTTCCCAACTACTTTTTGCACATATATCCAATGAAAGGAACTGAGCATCCTAATCACACCATTCATAAAATTTTTTGGTGCTGGGTGCTATCATCCCTATTAAGAAGGCATTGCTTCCAGAACCACCGTTTACTATATCCTAGGTATGGTTTAAAACATTGTGGCAGATTAAAATATAACAACTGAGAAATCAGAGGCATACAGAAGTCAGACCAGGCATCAGTGCAAAGCTGGGACCTGAACCTAGACAGTCTGACTTCCATCTGTGCTCAAGCTGACTCTGGTAGAAAATGGCCCCCAAAATGTTTGAGAAAAACAACTTGCTTCACAGAGAGAGATCAAAGAAATTTATCCCAAGTGAAACTGTCACTTTTCCATTGTGCTTGTCACAAATAGAGGTTGAGATTAAAGGGAACACAGACAGTGTAAGAAACATAAGGTCCTGAAAACATATATTTCAGGAACACAAGTGGAAGGAAAAACAAACATGTTCTTACTGGAGTTCAGGGCACTTAAAAATATATCTCCTTGGACACGATGAAAATATCTAATAGTTACAGGAGACATAACCTCAAGGGTGAGGAAAGATTTCACACACCACACACATGAATTCAGATTTTGACCCTGCACCTTCACACACATACGTCAAGTTTTTACCTGCTCCCTTCAGGGCAGCCTGGTTCAGCTGATGTTTTCCCAACCTCATCACCCAGACCTCCCAAAGCAGTGCCCCCTCCTTGGTCTGGTCATTGCTCTCTTGCAGTCCCAGTGGCTTGCTCACACATCTCTGCACACAGAGGATATCCTCTCCAGCCAGCTAGCCAAGACCTTGCTACTTTTGAAGATCTAATTCAAATCCATTTGCCCCTCCAAACTTCAGACAAGCCCACATACTGCCCTCTCCTTGGAGGCCAACCCACCCACCCTGCTGTTAGAAAGTTCCTCAATGTCTAACACAGCCAGACCTGGCTTCTCCCCTATCATTTTGTTTCCAGAGCATTGATTGCATGCATCAATCATCTGAGGCTCTTTGAGATAAGGGTTGGATTGACACTTCTGGTGGTCAGTTTCTCTATTAAGACCTCCTTTCCTTGGTGGAAGAAATTGCAAGGACTTCACTGCTAGGTACTCTCCCAGGGAGGCAAACAGTGATGGAAGGCATGTCGAGGAGACCAGTGTCTACTGTGACTTAGTATATGGAAGGAGCATATTAAAGCACCTATGTAGAGACAGAGCCTTTACTTTGGACACTCTGAAAGCAGAAATTGAACCAAGGTACTTAAAAAAGGAATTTTCATTGGATATAAAGTGGGAGAGGATAAATTAATCAACATCTTAGTTCCACATTTCCACAGTGATTTTACATCATGCTTTCCCTTGAAAGCATCTACACAAGTCATAGCTGAGGCTAAAATGGTGATATGTTGAAAAAAAAAGTTTTTTTTAAAAAAAAAAACTTTTAAACAGGAAAAAGGGCCTGTCCATCAGTCAAATAATGAATTGATATCCTCCCAATAATAAGCTGGGGATGTAATTCCATGAGTTTCTTCTGTGGAGGGCTATAGAGTAAAGGCAATAAAGTCACCTGCTCTCAAGACAGACTGACAGCTAAACCAGACTCTGCTGTTCACTAGTTTGTGACTTTGGGCAAGTTACTTAACAATTCTGTGCTTCAGGCTGTGTCTAAAATGGGGTTAATTATAGTATTTCTTCCTCAAAGGGTATACTAACAAATATAATACATTTAGAAATGCATCATTAGCTTTGCTATTGTTTGCATCATTTTATTATAAGAAGTATAGATAATCAGGAAAGCACAAACTAACAGGTGCTCTATATATAACAGGTGCAAGAAGGAAGAAAAAACTCACCCAATGGACTGACTTTCAACAATGCTTAACCTAGGGGCACCATTGCACTCATTTCCCACATCCCTGCCATAAAGCATAAGCAAGGTGCTTGTAAGATGCCTTTGATTTGGGTTAGAGATGACAGTCACTCTTTAATTACCCTGCTGCTACCAGATGATCCCAAATAAACTATTCATCTTCTAAACAGATGAGCTTTTCATACCTACTAAAATGAATCTAAAATAATTGCTGCTAGTTTGGGGGGATGGGGAAAGGTTTCAGTTCAATCTGATCTGAAAACTCCATTTCTGATGGGATTTATGCAGCTTCTCATACTCTGCTGGTGTCAATAAAGAGTAGAAAAATAACCTACAACGATAAAAAGCAAAGTTATACATAACTTCAATTGCCCTTATTCTCTTAACTGAGCAAATTATCTCCATGTTGGACAATGGCTATGACTGAATTTACAAACAGATACCTGCTGTGATCATTTGCACAAACTAAGAAATTGTTTCACCTAAAGCACTCTGCACAACCAAAAGCATGCTAGCAGTTCTTCCTCAGTGCTGGCATGGCTTTCCAAAATACCCACTGTTTATTGCTTCTACCCTGGTCCCAAAAAGTGGGGAAGTCAGGCTTGTTCTGCTTTGATAAACCTTTCCCCATTTTGCTACTACTGATTTCTTTCAACAGTGATATCTGACAAAATTAGAAAAATAGAATTCAGAGCAGATTGAAGTATATCAGTTTTTAGTATAAACTACTTTATTTCATGGAGACTTCTTATAGGGCATTTTAAACGGTGTGGCTCTTACGAGGTCTATTTCCAGAAACAACAAGAATGAAAGAAACTGCACAACTTTCTATTAAGTGACAAGTTCCCCATTTACCCCTTCACAATCAAGGCAGCATTCCAAGGCCGCAGGTGCGGTACTTCCTACCCCAATCCAACCTTGAGTTTGCAATTCCCAGCTGCCTTGAATGAAACATGGCCCTAAGGTCCATGGGTTTATAGCCAAGTCTCTTTGTGGAAGTATGGACTGGTTTCTTATCTCAAGAATTCCACACAAAAGAGGAGCATCTCAGCACTTCACATACTTAGAAGCTGGGAAGCTGGGGGGGGGGGGGTGCATCTGGATCACTCTCCCATCTCACCAGTTTCTCTATGACAGCAGTAGGGGAGTGGTTGTAGAGTCTTCTGACATTCATTACTGGGAAATTGAAAAAATTCACACTCAGCTGATGGCTTCCCCCTTCTAGTAGAAAGCTCCCTCTAAGATTTTTTTGTCTGTCTGACCAGCTATCTTCTTCTCCTCTCTATCCCTCTCCCTCTCTGCCTGTCTCACACCCTATGAGTATGTATTCTTTATCTTCTGTCTTTCTGTCTCTTTCACTCTGTATGTATCTTCCTATGTCTCTTTCTCTCTATTCTGTCTTTATGAGACTGTGATTTTGCTCTTATGTTAAGGTTGCATTGTGACTTTCATAGACTTGAGGTACACTCAACTTCATGAGCTCCTTCCTTCCACAAAATTATATCCATACACACACACACACACACACACACACATACAGATTTCATAACTGCATTGGTAAAGGGGAAAATATCCAGAACGAGTTCATTGTTGTATCATTATACTCCATTTTCCCTCCTGACTAAAAAAACTGCTTCCATTAAAATACTTTCATGGACTCCTAAATTTATTGAGAACCTGAGGCATTGTGCCCCATGGTGGATCCAAGTCCCTCTCTCCTTCCCAGTCAGGGAAGGAGATGGTCCTGTCATCACAGCTAGAAAGTACATATAAGGTTGTCTAATGTTATTTGGGTTGTATGAATCCTTTAATTTTTCACAGGTTTTGACTTGATCTTATGCTGAAATGTTAAGATATAAGCCTCTGCTTAGAGTTTCACTGTGTTTCTATTCTCACTAGGTCTAGATTAGACATAATCTCTCAACACTGCCATGTCTAGTCCACTAAACCTCTGACCTGGTGATGTAGCTGAGACCAGAGCAGAACTTGGGACTCCTTCCTTTGCTTTATTCTCAGCCTCTTTCCCCAGAAAGGCTGGCTGAATGGAAATAGTGGATGGTATGACCATCATATCTCTCATCACAAAAATGTTCTGGTACCCTGTGTGACACAATTCCTCTCTAGCCATCATCTCTGAATATGTTGTGTGTTTTGCAACCATCTGAACTTGGGTAAGTTCGTCATTAGTGCTAGCAGCTAAAGAAGAATGTTGGAGTGCTTGGTGGATTTTACAGGCTTTAATGCTCTCAGTGAACTAAATAGACAAGCACACCAACCAGAGTGGCTAGGCCAATTGTATGGCAAACAGGCAGCAGGGCGAGCAAGGGATGGGGGTGCTAGGAGCCTTCCAGACTCTCATAGATCTTCACACTTCTTCAGGGTTTTATCTCTGGCATTCTCCTCAATCTGGTATTCCCTTTGACTTTTTCTCTCCCAGGGTGATGTCACCTCTTTATTTGCTCCCTCCTAGGCCCAGGTGTGCATGTGTACCCATTGGGCCATATGTGCACAGTCATGGGGAGGGCATCAGCAGCACAGGTACTAGTCATAAGGGTTAACAGAGAAAGGGTATGAAAAATCCTGAACACTCAATTATCCTACACCTCAACATCTCACATATAATGTTTGACCTGTCTACTCAGATGACCCGCAGGAACATGGCACAGTGTGAGTCAGGAGCAGCTGGGTTTGATGACCTTTGCCTATGATGATTAAAAAGACCTTTCATAAAAAATTTTAATAATAATTTGCCTCCAATCCTAACCATCATTGAAATCTATACCCAAGAGATAGTCTTCAGATGTGATTTTTGGTTCTTTAACTTGTTTCTATAATAGTCCTAATTAAAAACCCTCCTCCCCACTTTCCCTAAGCTTTTTGCTATCTCCCTGGGAAACAGAATAAAATGAAATTGATTTTCTTCTTTATCAGTAAAGCTTATAAATTGAAAGCACAAATCCCAGGAAACCCAGACATTAAATTTATTTTAATGCTACTAATTGGACCAAAAATGCCCTTTTCTGATTGTTAAAGTTTTGAAAAACAACTAAATCCCACCTGCTTCAATCCTATTTTCTATTTTTGTTTTCCCATTAGAATAAAAATTATGCCCCACATGTTCTTTAAAAAAGATTTCTCACTTTTGGAAGGATTATGCACCATTTCTGGCACCAAACCCTTCCTTTTTGCTAGTTTTTGCCAACAATAATGTCCTCTTACGTGTTTCTAGTTGCTAATGGGTTTTCCTCTGATCCTTTGTGCTACATATACAAATCTGCCTTCTAATTGTCTCTGATCTCAGAGACCTGTCAACAATTCCCCTTATCTAAGACTACAGGAAAAAATTAAAATGATAAATCTAATAATGGTAATACTTTAAAGCATAAGTTTCTGTCCTTTAATTATCCTATGCATATATAACTCAGTTCTCTGACTTTCTATTGGTTTGAACCAATCACAAAATCCATCATCATCCATAAGCAAGGACACAGGAACGATGAAAGAAAGAGATCAGGTTTCTAGTAACATATTTATGAAGGCTTCCTTTTGCATGGTCACATGAACAAAGAATTCCAAACAATTTGAATCCCAACTTGAAGATTCCACCTATTTATATATTGGTGATGTAGGCTCACCCTCATTCAGAGAGGATCACCTTGGGTGGCACAAACAAACAAAAAATTGCAATGAACTGATGAAGACTGATGCCTGTATTTCTACTTACTGCCTTCTCCTCACCTTATTAAAAATTATGTGAAACATAAGAAAAATGAAACTTTGTGCTCAGGAAAATAATCTAGTCATTTAAAATCATGACAATGTACAGTTAACGTTTCAAACCCAAACTTATGGCTGAAGGTCAAAGGGGTTACACCTGGAGAAGAGACAAAAGAGAGGTGTACCAACTATGACAGATTATTATTTGATTGTCAATTCCAAGAAGATGTGCTAGTTCTTGAAACCTCATGACTTCCTCTAAGTTGATGGGACAAAGGACACTTAAAGGGTCTCATGCCCTTCTCAGGTATACATACCAAACTTTTAGTGAGCTGTAGATAATACTGTCTGAATCTTTCCATTTGTTTAAATAAAAAGGCTCTTCTATCACATATAGAAAAATAGAAATAGAAAATAGAAAGATAGAAATAATTAGAAATAGAAAAATAGAAATAATTACAAATTCAGTAATGGAGTAGTACATCAAAACTCAATGTAGTTTCTCCTTCTAAAGGGAAAACAAATGCTCAGTGCTCTGTAACATTAGCAAGTAACAACAAATTGGGGAAAAAAGTCATAATGCAGTGGTCTTATCTCATGTCTTAGGGAACTCTGAGGGACTGGGGAGGTTCAGGGGTCATTGGGGGCAGGAAAGAAGACACTAAGGGAGAAAATAATACTTCTAAGAGCTATATACAGTGGATGTTCCATACAACTCTACTACAAAAAATAACTCTAATGCCTTTAAAAAATTAGTTGGAATATACAAATAATTCCTCTGAAAAATCACAATAAATCCTTTCCCTGAAAAATACGAATTTGTGCAACACTCAAAAACAAATTTAGATGTTATTGCAGTACTGTTGAGAAAATTAAAAACCAGAACTAACTGAAAACTCCCATAATCAAGTACTAGCATATATTTTGTGTAGAGTTTTGGGAATTATTAAAAATGCTATTGTAATGTCCGGTGTTTCGACATGGGAATAATGTTCATAAGAAATTTGATGGGCTTAAATAACAAACAACTAAGTATTGCATTAGCTCATTTTATAATTTTCAATGTATTTATAACAATATAACATGTATGCAATTTTATATATAAATATATAATACAAACACATATTCACATGTAAACATGTGTGTGCTATACATTTCCACTACATATACAGAATACGCATGTGCCCATAAGCCTATTGTCCCATTTTTTTCTCCATTCCTCCTGATATTCATCACAAAAGCCTAAACTAACCAGTTTGTCAAGGCAGGGCAAAAAGAAGGAAAGGAATTAAACAAAAGAAGGAAAATCCTTCAGAAGGCAGAGAAAAAACTCATGATATAATTTTTGTCTCCCTTCACTGATTATATTTTTAATCACTTCAAGTGATTTGAGGGTATGGATTTTGGAGTCAAAGACACTTAGGTGCATCCTGCCTTCTCCATTAATCTCCTCCTACCTTTTCCACTATTGTTTGAAGACACTTCTGTTGCTCTGATCTCAACAACTGAGTTAACATGTAGAAAGTCATACTACAGCACCTGATATCTGAGAGGTCTCTTCCTCCCTTTCATTAGTGGTGCCTAAAACAATGGTAATGCCATAAGTAATGAATCTAGGCCACACAAGTTACCGTTTTCCTTGAAAACTCCTAACTAGGCAGTGGAACTATGTAACAAAGTGAGGTCTGGGACCTTCCCAAGCACCAAGCATTTGAAAATGAGAACAAGATGCTGAATAAACCCAAACCACAGCCAGTTTGTAATCATTATTGTCTGGACCCAGTTCCAGAGTTCTGGTTAAACAGAGGGCTCTGCCTATTGGCCAGGTTTCCCTTTCCAACACTTTCCCAGTGATCTTGGCCCCACTTGTATTCCCATCTGTGTCTTCTGTGCTCTTTGCAGATGAGGAGCACAGGCAGCTGCCGGGGCAGAGCTGGAGGGAGCTCCCACAGGCTGCAGGCGTCTGTCTGGCTGCCTGATGACTGAAAAGCACCCGCCTCACAATGGAACCAAATGCAAATGTTTTACAGAATTCATTCACCCCTTTAACATAACTCATAATTAAGAGTGCTTTCGCTTCATCTTGTTTTCTTATCTAAGGTCTCTATGGAAGAAAAACTGCAGACTCAAGACAAAAATCTATATTGATTTCTAGGTACTATCTCAGGATAATATTATCTTCAATTAAAAGGAAGAAAAAAGCTCACAGTAAGGTATCTTCTCACAAATGTCCATAGTATCTCTGCCACTTACTATCCACAAAACTTTGGGCAAGTTGTCAAACCACTCTGTGCTTTAGCTTCCCTATCTATAAAATGGGACAATAACAGTAAGCATTTGGAGTTATTAGGCTATTACACAATCAAATTTATAAAATGTCTGAACAGTGAATGGCACAAGAAAGCATTAGATAAGTGCTTGATAAAGACATAAATTTATATCACTCAACCCAAGAAACAGATTAGGGCAGGAGAAGGAAAGCAACATTTAATGAGTATCTTCTGGTGCTGGGTGATTTCACATACTATCTCATTTGTTTCTATGGCCAACTTGTAAATGGGTATTACTGATCTCTTTATACAGACACTCAAATAAAATATTTGGACTTGTCCAAATATTCACAGCTAGCAACTAACTGAGCCAAGATTTGAACAGATGTCAATCTAAATCCAAATCTTTGTAGAACTGCACACATAATTCTTAATGAGAAAGCAGCTATAACATTTCATTCTCAAGTCCTTGCCTACTATTTTAGTTAATTATTACAAAATCCTTCCTTTGTAATGATCAGATCAAGCCCCTCTCACTGCCCTTCTTGCCTTCAAGGCATTCTTTTGTCCCTAGAGACATCTATAGCAAAAGTGAGCAAAACAGGGGGAGAAATCAAGGTCTGTGGGTTCTCATCCATTCACTCACAACATGCACTCACATGATATGGCTCAATTTCAGTGTGTCAACTACAGGATTTATTTACAAATAGGTCATTGAGAAAGAGGAGAATGTTTCTGAGACTGAATAGTCAACCCCGGATAGTTTCCAGTGTCTGAAAGTCTGAACCATAAGCTGCTTATGAATGATGACATCCCTGCACTGACAGCCTGGAGCTGGTGACAGTGGGTCAGGGTCCAGCTAACCCATGGTAGCTGGGGGTGGCTGCTGGTGGCACTGCTAAGGCTGTACTCAACAGTGAGGCAGCAAGCAATCCAAAGTTGTGCTAGACAGTGCCAGACGCCTGACTTGACAACTCTCAGAGTTGGTGCCAGAACACCACGTACCATTGTGTACATTTCTTTAGACAAGCCATGCATGGGCCAGTGGCACTCCTGAAGAGTGAACTATAAATCTCGCAGGCCTCATGGGTCTGTGTGGAAGGTCTTCCTCAGGAGAGGGCCTGCACAAGCCGCTCCCTGAAGCCACTCTCAAGCTGAGGCAAGCCGCTCATATTCACTCTTAAGGTCTCCGCCTCTCCAACCTGGCTGGCCAATTTTCCAAACTAACTGTTTCCAAGACTTACTTGGTGCCAGTGAAAGCTCAAACCTGATTCTTTTTCAAAACCAGCTCAGGATTCAAAATCTAAACCCTGGTAGTACATCCAGCCTACCTGGGTATATGTTACTTCAGAGATGGGCAGGTAAGCTTTGTTTTATCTGAGTGACGGGGCCAGGTTTTAGACCCTCCTGACTTCAAAATGGTCAGGATTTTGTTTGTTTGTTTGTTTGTTTTAATTTCACCTTTCTTTTATTCCCTTTAAAACCCAAACCTGGCTGTGCTGGAGTGGCCAATAAACTCAGTTGCCCTGGTACAGCCCAGGCTGACGTAACTCAGCTGGGGCCTCACCTGCATCTTTCTAGAGTCAGAGCTTCAAGGCTGCTTTTATGTAATCAGGGTATATTCTGCACCCCAGGTCAAAGCAGTTATAGTTCTAGCTTTTAAAATGGCATGCTAGGTTTTTATTTGCCACGAATCATAAGTGCTGAAAGAAACATTGTAAGGAATATAACCTGTGTATACCCAAATTGGAAAGGACCTAGTCATTCTAGGAGGAAAACAGACATTTAAGAGTAGCAGTCCTTAATGTTTCTTTACTCCACTTGAAATATTATTTTAGGAACATATCTCCAATTTACTCATGAAAAAAGTAGACATTTACAATGACTAAATTAAGTATAAGTAGGACTTCTGAAAAATTTTCTCATGTTCTACTTAGACAATCACTGACTCAGAAGGGTGAGATAAAAGAAAGGAAAAAGGGAGAAACTGAGGAGAAAGGAGACAGATGAAAAGGGAAATGGAGGGGAAAAGAAAGAACAGGAAAAAAAACATCTAGAGATAAAAGTTGAGGAACAAAGAAGGGGCAAGGGCAAGGCAAGAATACAGAAAGGGAGACAGAAAAATGTATAAGTATTCATTTTCTCAAAAGATTTATGGCTCAGAAAACATTTAGAAGATCTCTAGTTGAACAACCTAGACCCCCCCACATTGTTTCTGAAATCATATCTACCGAGAGGTTCTCTATTTAAAATTTTGAAAACTTTCTTCATTCTTCGTATTTCCTTTTTGGATTCTGAGAACACCCAGGTTACGTTCCTTAGACCAACATCCTGGGTGCAGGAACTACAGTTGTGTGCTAACTCTGAAAGTGTGTGTGGCAGGGGAGGCTGGGGGGAAGCAACCTGAGGCAATGGCCACTGTGTGCTCCACTTCTCAGAAGGCACTGACAGCTTTACTCCAGCACAGCTGGGGAGGGCAGACTCTCAAGGGCCACACTCACTTCATTATGGCCTCTACCTGTGTCTGACAAGCCATCAGGAACACTAGTATTTCTCCTCATTTCCTCTACAACAACATCCCCCCAAAGTGCCACAGGCTAGCTTGAAAGTGCAGCATGATTGATAGTAACCATGTGTGCCAGCACAGGTTCCACCCACGAGGATCACAGATGGCAAGATGACTTGTGGTACTTTTCTCACCAAAGAATCCAGAGCTGAGGCAACCAGGCCATATTCAGCACAGAATACTTTCCAGTAAAACCCACAGAGGAGACTTTTCAGTCATAAGCTTTTACTTGAGTTGTTATCAGAGTTTTCCATCAGCAACTGTTAAAGAAAATATTAAAAGGTTCTACACAGACTTCTGCCTTACAATTTTAGTTTCCAGCAGGGCTCTGTGCATCAAAATTCAGTCTAGGGAAGCATGCTGGTGATGTCTGCTATCTGTTTGCTCAGGTGTGCAAAACTTCTTCCCTAGGGGCCAGTTGGCCTCCTCAGCCAGCAACAGTGACAAGAAGAATAGAATAAAGTGCAATCAAATGTCAGCAACCTTTGGGGAGGTGGAGTGCCACATAATTGGGTTGAAGAATGAATTATCTATTCTGGACACTGTATTCAATGCTTGGAATTCTTGATGTTTGTTGGTTTGTTTGCCTAAAGGAAAGCACAGCATGATGAATAAAACTATTTCAAAGTGAAATCCACCAGATTTTACATGCTGGCTTTGCCATAAATATATTAGTTGTGTGATTTTTAAGCAAGTTATCTGGCCCCTTTAAGCCTTGATTTCCTTGTCACAGAAACAGAAAAATAATTTCTACCTTGAAAAGTGTGGTATAAAAAGATCATGTAGGTGTAGTGGGCAAATTTATGAAAATTACGAATAAATTATTTTGTTCTTTTTGCATTTTTCCCTTCCTGCTTCCTTCAAGCAGGCAGGCAAAACAATCCTTCTTAGCTTCAGGAATTTGGGTTAGTCAGAAAACATAGGTGAACAAATATTAGACACTTCCTTATATGTAAACACAAAAGTACATTGAAAAAAGAATGCCCGGAAGAGCTAGAAAATGTGATAGTGAAAGATACCAATTACTACAGCAAGTAAAGTTACAAGACCTAAGCAGGAAAGATCTAGCTATTAAAGTTCTAGATAGATTCAGTGTTATAGAATGACAAAAGTCATTCATCTAAATTTATATTTTTAATGTAACTCAATCAAAATACTGGAACTTCCAAGTCAATCATAAAATATATGCAGAAGAGCAAATGGCTAAGAATAACGAAGATACTCCTCAAGGATGAAGTACAGCAGGTGGAGAGGTAGAAAGAGACTTGCCTAATCAGATTTAAAGCTGATTTAAAGCATAGAAGTTGGTGATAGTGCAACAGTGACACAAAGTCAGACCAATGGCACAAAAAAGAGAGACCAGAAACATATTCACATACTTATGGAAACGATAGATGGTAGGTGACAATACAGATTTATCATTGAGAAAATATAAATGGTGTTGAGACAAATAATAGCCATATGGCAAAAATAAACAGAAAAGGACTTCTTCATATCAGATCAATTAAAGATAATTAAAGACATATATATGTATAGTATCTATGTATGTGTGTGCATGCATGTATAATGAAGTTAGTGTAGGAAAAATTTTTACAAAACAACAAATGACAAACCATGAGGAATATAGATTGATAAATTTAACCACCCTAATTAAAAGAATATATATATATATATATATATATATATATATAGTTTTAGAAGGTTAAAATGCAAATTGTAAACTGGGGTATGATATTGCACATATACAACTGTCAGCGGCTTAATAAGAACATTTAGAAACTTCTACAAATCAACTCAAAAGAGGGAAAATAATTCCAAAGCAAAATGGATAAAGACATGAACAGATATTTTACTTTTAAAAAGGAAATAAAGATGTGAATAAGCAAATGCATATCTTCTCTAATTAATTTGTCAAAAAATTTAGGAAAGATGTAGAATGGTTTATATTCTACTTCTATTGAAAAAGTATTACTCTATTTTGAAAAATATTTTCGTATTTAGCAATATTAAAAATGTTGCATGATCTCATTTAGTAATGGAATTCTAAAATAGATGTGTATATCTGGGAACCCTTCCCACCCAGACACCAGAATGCACGAGATATTTAGTGAGAGTCTCAAACTGAAACCAACCTGAAGTTGGTTTCAACAGCAGACAGATAAATCAACAATGATTTAATTACATGATGGAATGCTATAGCACAGTAAAAACAAATTGATGGATTCATCCATCAACATGGACAAATCTCATGAACCATGTGAAATGAAAAAAGCAAGTCGCAGAGGAATACACAAAGATGACATTCATATCAAATTCAAAAATCACACACTAAACAATATATTGTTTATGATATACATATATTAGGTAAAACCATACAGACTTGCAAGATAGTGGTAATTACAAAGAAACCTTTCCTGCACAGTGAATGTGGGAAGCATAGCTAGAGAGGGCTAGAAGAGGCAGCAGACAGAAATACTAATGCTCTTTTATGAGTTGTATGATAGCTCCAAGGGTTTGCATTGTGTTAAACTAATCATATCTTATATTTTACCTATATTCTAAATATGTTCAAAGTTTTTCAAAAGCATTTTAATGAATGTTTGGATTACAATGAAGGCCAGTAAGATGCTGAGAGGTTTCATGGGAGTTTTATTTAACAACTATTTTGAGAGATTTTTGAAATTTTGACAAGTTAGCAATAGCCAACTGCCTATCTCTCCTAAAGATTTGATATGCAAACATAAAGCCTAAAATCCTAAGTCATTTTCCTCCATGAAGTGATAGATCTTAGATTCAATCTGTTATCACAGACTCTATATTAACTGATAGATCATAGAGTCCATTTCAAACTGGCACCTTGATGATTCTGTTAAACTGCTGAATGAAATCAATCCTGAGGATTGCACTCCTTATAGACTATCCAAATATATGAGAAAATCAGCCATCCACTGTTGTTTAAAATACATAAATACCGGAGGAAGCAATTTTATCAAATATTAGTAAACTGTCAAATAAGAAGCAAATATAAAAGGAGCAAGCACCTAATGCTAGGAAGACTCAAGAAGGGGGGGGGGGGTGTTAGTCATTTGGAGTAGAGAGAAAAAGCAACAGGAAGGGAGAAAAAGTTCTACCACCTCCATCCCCAGTGTATTCAGCAATGGAGACAGAAGCATTGTCCAGGGGAGACCTCAAATGGTCCAAGGCATGTTAGAGATAACAGGCAAGTGGGCAAGTGTAGACAAGTGAGCCATGATAAGGATTTGGGCACAGAACTAACAGGTGGGAGGTGTTCCATGAAAAGTCAGTGATGCTTCCCATCACCCCTGCAAGATGGGAACTTTAAAATCAGAATTTAATATTTGAAATAGGAAAATGTGTTGTCTTTTTACAATAGGCAAGATATGGAAATTACCTAAATGTCACAAAACAGATGAATGACTCAAGAAGATGTAGCATATACACAAAATGGAATACTACTCCGGGATCAAAAAGGAAAGCACGTCATCTGTGGCAACATGTATGGTACTGGGAGATATGCTAAGCAAAATAAGTCAGAAGGAGAAAGATAAATGTCAGATGGTTTCATTTATAGGAAGAATATAGAGAAACCAAACAACCAAAAAAGATGAAACTTGCAAGGGGGCTATAGATCTGAAGCATACAGCAGAGGAGTGGGTGAGGGAAGAGTTAAAATAGGGGAGAGAATTCAAGCATCTGTATTGATGGATCATGGGTGCTGTTGTGGTAGGAACTACAGAGACTACACCAGAGGGGAGAAAGCAAATATGATCCAAAAATTAACAAAGATGTAAGAAAATAAATTAATCCCCCAAAAAGTAGAAAATGTGCTGTTTCTTGTACATCTAAGTTTGTAGATCAAGATTCAAAACTGCAAAGTCCAAACATAGAATTTCACAGAGTAGGCTTTTGTAACACTAATGTCCTATAAAAAAAAGGTTTCACATTGATAGAGGTTCCAGAAATGCTACAATTTGTTTTTATGAACTTATAAATTCACCTTAGAACATGAAAGTCCCGAAATGAATTTTTCCCCTAAATGTTTCTGAGTAATGAACTCCTCCATGGGATCTTCTACCAAAAGCTGACAAACTGGAATTGTACTAAATTTTGGAAATTATCTCCATATAGCAGAGGAGGTCTGCACTCTGTCCACAGGGATGCCATATCATTACCTTCTCCATGTTCAAAACAGAACTTCAGTCTTGAAGAGTGACATTTTTCCATCTCCCAGTGAAGCAATGGCCTTCCGCCAGGTTTGAATTTACCACAAGATAAAGTTTGACATTCACTGAATTTGAGTGTTTTCTGCTGTCACAGTAACAAACTGTTGGTGCAAGCTTCTAGGAGTAACTGTTAAATCACACCAGTTTGTTAAGAAAATAGTAAAGCATTCTGGAAAAGCAACCCCTTCCACTCCCATCCTTTAAAAATGCCTAGGTTTGCATTTACAGTATGTTTCAGAGATTAAAAATCAGAGAAGACATTTTAAAAATAATATCAGAATAATATCAGAATTTAATAAGTTCAGACTATAGAACTGCTGACATTTTTTATTGATTGGAGAAGTTTGGGCCACAGAAATAGCTTTAACTCATGAACTCAATGTTCACGAATTGCTTACTTGTATTCCTGTTGTGGAATGATGAATAATGGGAGAAATGCTGATCAGGGATAAGGTTGAGTGAGTGAAATGCCTGAGTTACTGGAGGTTGGGGGCAAACTCATGAAAGGCTGCCCCATGCTTGCACCAGGCCACTGTGTTGCTAAAATACTGGAGACAGATTTCACAGCTAGTTCTCCAACTTCACTTTGCACTAGAGGCATATTTTTTAAAAAACTATGAGCAATTTTTCCTGGTTTCTTATATATGATACATATGTGATAAGTTATTTGCCTGAATGTATACTATAAAGTCCACAATTTATTAAAAAATAAAGACTGTGAGTAAATTAGAATCTTTATAAAAGCTTTAGAAATTGTGTATGAGTTGGAAGAAACTGAGTTTAGTATAAAATTGGAGAATTAGGATATAAACATATATATATACACACACACACAGAGACACCGACATATGCAAACACACACACAGAGAGACACCGACATATGCAAACATATACACACAAAACCACATATAATCCATGCTGAGTTTCAATGAGTTTTTCATCATTAAGAGACTTACAACTAGAAATAAAACTTCCTCAAATGAATACATTGCATAAAGATTAAAACAAAAAGAACTAACACTGACAAGTTAACTATGACTGACCTTGAAGTTGTAATTGTGATTGGTCTTTTTTATCTTTTTAGTTTTACATAAGCCCCAAATTTCTGCAATAAATGTAACTCTTACCCCTAGACCATACAATATGTTCCCACTGATGAAGCAGTGAAGTGACACTGACCTTGGAAATGGCCAGGGATTTTTAACAACAGACCTCTATGGTACATAAAGCACAAGAATGACTCCAGGAATATGGGTGTGGGGTGGTATGCTTTCAGGAACATCTCTCCACTGATGAGCAAAATTTACTTATGTATCTTAAGAGTAGATATTTAGATTGTTTTATTTATTCCCTATTATTAATAAAGTGATGAAATAAAGCTTTACTCAGATTTTAGCTTTTTCTTTCTGAGAATAAAGTCCCCAAAGTAAGATTAAACTGCCTATGAATATTAATATCTTCAGGTTCTCAAAGTATATACCTTACAGACATATATACCAGGCAATATTTATTATACTAGGCATAAAATAGGTCTGCCTTAATTTTGTCAGTTGTATTACAGATTTTATTTAACCTTTACTCACCTGACAAAATGAAAATGATGTCTCTCTTTAATTTTCATTTTCTTTCTTGACTACAGAGGTTACTCCTTTTTCCTTACGTATATTTGCCATTTGTATTTCTTCCTTTGTGAATTAAGTTTTTCTTCCCAACTCCATAATCTACTAAAGTTTAGAAGGTTTTCCTTCAACACACATATAAGCTTCCAATATTAAGATTATTAACTATTTATCAAATAATTATTGTGACTTTTTCTGGTTTGTATTTTAACTTCATATACAACAATTGTTATCTGCTTTGTACTTTCTTTTTCCACTTGCACTTAAACATTCAAAATGCTCTCTATTCAAAAATAAAATATTTAGTAAATTTCCTTAGAGTTTTTTATGACTTTTTTATTTAAAGTCTAAACTGTGGAGATTTTTATTTCTACGAGATGAAAATACAATTTGATAATTCCCCAGATAATTAATTTTCTCAGCATTCTTTCCTTGATAATATTTCTGTGTCAAATATATCAAATGATTCTATGGGGCAGGATGTATTTCTTTTATAATAGAAAAATACCATAATTTTTAAATCTATCAATGCAGTAAACATCTTGTCATAGAAAGAACTACCAGTGAAATTTTGTATACTTTTTAAAATGGTCATTCCTCCATCCTCCCCCCACCCCTTTTTCTGCTACATAAATGATACATCCATCAAGTTACCCAAAACAAAATATAACTCTGTTCCCAATTTACATAGGTCCTCCCTGTTATACCCCTCACTCTAAAACTACAAAATTAGTGAGGATGCTGAGTTACCCTCAGTGGGCACAGTCCCTGGGGCACACACATGAACAGGTCAGTTCAAGGGTATTTTGGGGGTGGGGGTAAGAGTGGGGAACAATTGGGACAGGGATAGTTTGCACCTTTAAGATGACACAATGATAGAAAAGAAGGGAACGGTAAAACTAATGCATCATTTTGCTCCAATGGGAAAAGAAAGAACATTCTATAGTGCTGGCACTCACTCAAAGAGGGACACTAGATGAAAACTATTTGTGGTTCACTGGGCTACAGTGAAAGAACACTGGCCTACATCAAGGAGGCCTGAAGCTGAATCCCGATTCTGCTTCTAATGACCCTGAAGAAGTCAGTGAACTTCTTAGGACCTTGGAGCTCTTGTCTGTAAAATCTAGAGGATTGACTATTAGAAGATACCATTTGGAAGTTCATAGGAATAATGTGCAGATGCATTTAGTTTGGCTTACACAGAGTTTTACTTTGAATGTATGCGAGTGTACACATTTAGTTTTATTGTAACAAAGCAAGACACATATTTTTAGTATTTAAAACATGTTAACTTTCTTAATCAGTGAAATAAAAATCCATTTTTTTTTAATAAACAGGATACATTTATAAAGAAAATGTCAATTCCAAATAAGATCCTACTCATTCTGCTGATTCTTCAGGGAATGGTAGGGCTCAAATCATCATTATGTCAGAATTTTACTTTGAAAGTATCGTCTCAAACTCCAAGGATGTCCATTAAACATCACAATTAAAAATGCCAATGGATAATCCAATGATTAAAATGCTCGTTTAACTCCCCAAGCATTTCAAATCTACCTTCTTCCTGACTTTCCATAATCCCATTTTTTCACAAAAATTTTAAAAATATAGATAAGAGAATATATCAGTATCTTGGTAAATGCTGATTGCTCAGTTCAAGGTAGGGAGTAACAGAGCTCCCTGTTAAAGAGAAAACAGAATTTTCTTTTCCAACAGAGCACTGTGGTGTTGACTCCACAAAGCCTTGTTGAGATGGGAAGGGATAAAAATAAATTTGGCACAGAAAGGGGTAGAGATTCTTTTCCCACTTTGTTCTGTCCAAGGTATTTCTCCCCAAAATAAACTGAAAACTGTGGTGTAAGGGAGAAAAAATAGACCCTGAAATGGGGAGACTAAGCATAAGAAGAAGAAGAAAAGACTGCTCTTGGGAACAAGAAGAAAATTTCAATGGGAAGGTCCCATTAATTATCTTCTTCCTTCTCTCCTTCCCTCCCACTCATCATAAACTTCACCTTTTTTTACTTTCATCATCATCCTCTTCTTTATCAATCTCTTCAAATCCTTCATCAACATCATCATCATCATCATCATCATCATCATCATCATCATCATCATTATCTTTTCCTTCCCCTCATCATCCATGTCAGGAACCACATAATTAAGGCACAACATTCTGTTTCTACAATCTCCTATTGCCATGTGGCCAGTTTATTCATTTATTTTTAATTTGATTTTCATTAATTACATATACATTTTTTTCTTACATCATTGCATACCCCAAAGTTCTGCCACCACCCTATCATCTGAAAACCATCATCATTTTCTTTGGGGCTACCTGTTCAACTCACATTCCCTACCTGGCACTAAATGATCCCTTAAACCCCGCCCAACTTTATATATTGATCCAATCCTTTGAAAACCCATGTTAACTCTACCTTCAATATACACTAGAGTCTCCTCACCATCTCCACCGCATCTACCCTGCTCCAAGTATTGGTCAGTTCTCACCAGGATAACTGCAATGGACTCCAAAGGAGACCCAATCCTACCACCTGAGGTCTTCTGCAGTCTTTACCCAACAAGGCCTTTTAAAAGAATAACTTTATGACTCAAATGTCACCCAAATAGGGACACCTATTCTCACCACCCTATTTTAAATAGCACCTCCTTTTTTAACGTACTGATGACCCAGATTTGTTTTCTAGGTACAGCTGTCCCTTTGTCAGGACTATGGACACTCCATGGAGTATGGGGTGAACATGGATGTGTGAATCTGTGGTGCTTTTTCCTGTTTTGCTTCACTAGAGAGTTCATTGAAGAGATATTTTTGTCATTTTGCTTAGTGATTGCTCTCTCTCCAGGGCTTGGAATACAGGCAGAAGCAGAGGAACTCCTCAATAAAAATTGTGAAAATTGAATTTGTGATGAACCTCTTTTCCTCTCCACCCCCTTCGTTCTCCACAAAAGCAAATTCTTCTAGTTCCAACAAGGAATGGCTATTTGTGTCATTTCGAAATAGAAACAGGAGCCCCTCTTCTAATCTCTCCTATTATAGCAAACCACTTTACACCTACTCGACAGCCTACAAAATTTGCAGCAAGGAAGTCACTTGCCAAATCAACTAGGGTTGGGAGACTTTTATGTTTGATAAGCTGGTTGGTCCTTTATTAAAGTCAGCCCACAAAGCCATGAGTTCAAACGTGGGAGAGACTTCTTTGCCACAGCCATCAAGTAAGGAATCAATACAAAGATCAATTTATAAAACAAACAAGGCAGCCAGTTCCGAAAAGCAGGCTCAGTCCTGCTCATATGAAATAGGTCAAAGTGACATGGTATCATCCATGTTCTGTGAGCCCATCATCCCTCAGGACAGTGCAGGTTTGTTTGCTGAATTCAAACATGCTGACAATAAGATCTTTTGTTTCTCAAGAGTAATACTTTTTCGTTCAAAGACTAGAAAAGGTCAACCTCCTCCGTACCCACCCCTAAAAAAAAAACAACTGAGCAGTATGCAACAGCCTTAGAATAAATCTCTTTCAAGTGTGGACTGAATAAGGACACGAGTTACTGGCTAAGGTGACCACTTGCATTGACACAGACCTGCTTTTGCTGCACCAGGGCTCTGGCCTCCCCCCTTTTCCCTCTCGACCTTCCATCCACTGAGGGTGTGGCTAAGTCTACTCAGAGACATTTCGATATTGCAAACCAACATAATTTAGAAATAAAGTATTGACGAGGGAGGAACCATTCCAAGGTAGGAAATATTGTAGCAACACATTCCTCCTAAAAGCTTCCTTAGCAGGCTATTATTGACACAGGTTCAGAAAAATAATAGGTAGAATTTTCAAAATAAGTTTAATCACTTTAATTTTATAAAATACTTGCTTGATTTTGTTTTTTTCCTTGCGGTCTGAACTATCAGGGAGAGATTTCTCAGAAGTCAGAATTTGGGGAGGGGAGATGTAAATGCCCGCAAATCCTTTCTCTGGAAGGATAAAAGCTCAGAGTGATTCTGACATTGGGGAGCATGACTGAGACGCTAAATGGACACAGCATATTACGGCAAAAGGTAGGAACTCAGTCCTTAGGTTTCAGGCACATACATGTATTTGGGGCCCTTCTAAGTTATAGCACTCCTGGGCAACTAGAACCTGGGAAAGAAGTCAGGACTCCTTAGGTAGGTCCTGGGTTATGGAAGTGTATTCTTGTAGGTGCCATAGTCCAGCTTATTTGCAGAACTAAGCAATTAATTTTCCTATTTTCTGTTCTTTTCAGACTCCTTCAACATCTTTTGCTGATCAGCAAACAGCACTTGGCAGGTGACCAAATACATACAGTTTTACAAAGAGAGGCATGGTAGAATGGTCAATCCCACTGTAATTGACTAGACTGTGACAAGAAACTGTAAAGCCACCAGTGCAAACCAGTGATGCACAGGTTGACCACAGCAGCCAAAAATTTAGGGATGTGGGTAGGTTGAAGGGGGCAACAAAGAATATATACACTATTACACATACATTAGGTGCCTGTGTTTAAAAATCATGGCCACTTACTTAGGACTCATTTTCTGACTTCTCTTGAAAAATGTTACAAAGTTGGTAGCAATAGGCCCTCATTCCATCACGGCCAGCAGCTCCTGGAGTTGTTCAGAAGCAGACCATGCCCTCATCCCTGTGCCATGTCATTCCTCACCTGCCAGAAGGTTGCAAACAGCTGCAAACATTCTGATCCCTCATGTAGCTTACAAAGGTTTAGTTATTCTCCTAATCCGTGAGACAAACTGAGGTTTAAAAGAGATAGACAACAAGGAAAAAGTGGGGGGGGGGGCGGTGAGAAAAACAATGTAATGAAGGCAGGAGCAGGATCATGACCTACAATGTCCATGAGATAGTTCTAGACACTTAGCCATTGACGGGCTGCTCCTTCGCAGCTGGCCTCACTTGGAGTTTGACACCAACTAAGTCAAACACTCTCTATAGTGAAATATAGTCTTTCTACAGTAATAACAGCCAATCCAAGGAAGCAATTAAACATGAGAGGGTAGTATAAGGCCACTTACAGGACCAAGACATGTGGTATTGGTGACAGAGGTGACAGAGTGGTGGTCCCTGGTGGGAGAGGGGTCAGGCAGTACAACCCAGGTGCAGCCTCAGGAGATGAAGCCATCCTGCTCTGGCAGGGCAGGGAACAAGGAATAGCACTGTCTGAGCAAAACAACAAGCAAAAGGTGTCACATTCACTCAGCAGTCATTGTCCAGCAATTCCACTTTTCTTTCTTAAGTATTTTCCATCTTTAGGTTGTTGTGAACTACGGGAAACATTAAATCTAGTTAAAAATGAAATGCCATAAATAGTTTAGTACATAAGTACCTCAGCTTTCGGACTCCAGGACCCAATTCTCTTCTTCAAATCAACATCACTCCTGCATGACTTCACTGACTTATTTGGTGTGGGGGTGAAGGGAAAGCTGACTCAAAGAAAAAGGGCTGCTTTCTGGGAGATGCATGCCGCGCCCCCATGCGATGCACTGTTTTTGCTCTCTCTCCCTCTGTCTTACATCTGCATCAAGCACCATCAAGACAAATTCTGGCCACAACCGCCAATCCCACCCCTATTTGTACATATTGCTGATGCAGTTTTGTGTGGCCTGAGTGAAATTAATGGCAAATCCGTTTGACAAAGCAAAACAAATGTTGAATTAACAAACAGCACTGCTACCACTTCTTGGTTTATTAGTGGAGAAAGATATATTTTGTGCATTTTCTTCAGTTCAATATCTTATCTGTATCAAAATGGGGAACAAAGAGCTCATCACATCAATAATGGAATTTCAAGCAGCTGTGGGGATAGGAATACAATTTTCTTCCCTACATAAATGGAGATCAGTGAGTTCTACAGGGAATGGATGCTTTCCAGACAAATCAATTAAAAAATTATAAAGCATTTTGGTCACTGAGTCAGATGGACATGAGAACACAGCGTACTTCCTTCCCTCTTCTATACAGCAGAAGATAGAAAATTGAAATCTTTTTTTGTGAAATATTGACAACATCCTTATATCAAAGCAGCCATAGTCATTACAGGTTTCTGTAAGAAATCTTATCTGGGGAGGATTTACAGAATATTGACCTCTTTCGATTCACAAAGAGCTGATTTTAAAGACAGGGTCTCAGTTGTCATGAATTCATTTTATTTGCATATCACACAGAGAGCAAAGCTTTTTGTGGGGTTTTTGACCCTTAATATTTTTTTTTTACAGAAGTGATAATTAAGGCAATTGTCTATTTTCTCCAGGAAATATGTACTTTTTTCAAATTTGAGAATGACAAAGATCAGATTCATGTTCAGCCTCATACTTACAGATCTTCCTTCAGAACCTTATGTCATTTTCAGCTTAGCATGATTTTACTGGGTTTATTGTCCGATGATACCGCAGAAGAAACTTTGACCACACAGGCAAGCAAGTAGAAAGAGGCAAATTTATTTCGAGCAGATATGAGAGAAAAAGTGAAAACAGAGAAAACAAGAGGAACAAAACGTAGTGGGAACCCTTGACCTGAGGGCCAGAGAGAAGCAAAGAAGCTCAAAATGGTGTTATGCCTTGGGGCTTTTATATCTTTTTTTCCTTAATTCCAAAAACTTAACAGCCTTCCTGAGACAGACGATGCCACTGTACCAAGGCTCAGTGTCAGTTCTCAGCTCTCAGAATTGCTATGTTTCTGCCTAGAAATGGTCCAGTAGTTTCTCATCTTTCTGATAACAAAGGTAGTCTATAGTGTGGCTAGTTAATCTTCTTTGGAATTTGCTTTCTTTGTGCCCATCTCCAGTGTCCTAGCCTTTCTCTATGCTGCCAGGTCTCATTATCCAATCCAGAGAGTTGGTATGTGCGTGAAGTAGGGGGTATAGAGTTTCAGGGGTTCATCAAGCAAGAGATCATGACTAAGCCATTGGTCCTGAAGCTCCATAATCTGCAGAAGGTGATGGGAACAGACTCAGGGACCTGAGCCAGAGGTCAAGATGCAGGAAAGCCACCTTAACATAAAACTGAGCCCAAAGGGATTAAACTGCTTTCTAAGAGCAATTTAACTAAGAGCACAGAAGGGAAAAAATAAAAACTGTATTTAAACATTTCTCTTTGAGGCTTGTACTGACTGATGCAGTTTATCTGACATCCAGAGAAAGTAAAAGCAAACAACCTTGAGCTGAGTTCTGAGGCCAGCTGGAGACAGAGATCACAGAAGAGGAGGAGGCTCCCCAGAAGCAGGGTGCATCAACAGAAATTCAAAACTCCAGTTATCTGAAGAAAGTCTCTTCAGACTTCACCTACCAGTGTCCTGTGGCTAATGAAATTCGCCTAAGCCACATTTCTTTGTCCTCACCCGACTTTTCAGGCAATAAAATTTAATTCCTTTGTTCTCAATCCTGGTCCTGAAAACCTATATAATCTGACTTCTTTCCTTAAATCAGGGTAGCAGATTTGAGTATTTTTTTCCTCCTCCTGTCTCCTTCCATGTGAACCTATTATAAGCCTTTCTCTATTTCAAGCACCAATGTTTTGGTGATTGTTTTAAAAGGTTTAATATTTTTGTATTTCTTTTTATTGTCTATCTATCTATCTATCTATGTATATATATTTCCATTGTTGTATACCCCAAAGTTCTCCCATCATATTAAAAAAAAAAAAAAAGGGCAACAACAAATGCTGGTGAGGATATGAAGAAAAAGGAACATTTTCCATTGCTGGTGGGAATGCAAACTGGTTCAGTCACTTTGGAAAGATGTGTGTAGGATCCAACCCTCAAACTACTGAAAATGGAACTACCATTCAATTCAGCAATTCCATGTCTGAGAATCTACCCAAAAGATATTAAAACACTAATCCAAAAGGAAGCCTGTATTCTGACGTTTATTGCAGCATAATTTACAATAGCCAAATTTGGAAACACCCCAAAAGATGAACATATCAAAAGGTGGTGGTATATTTGCACGTTGAAGTATTATTCAGCAATCAAAAAAGACAAACCCATGTCTGTCTAAGATAAAGTTTATGTTTATCTTAACTTGGCATCATGTATGTGAGCCTTATTTAAAGAGGTTAATAGAAATATAGACATTGTCTGCTGCTGCACCACTATAGTCCAGGGCAGAGAGAAGAGCTGAAATTCTCTAGAAACTTGTGACTTGGTCAAGATTTGGGAAGCCCCTGAAGCACAGGAGTTACTGTGTACATTGTCAGGTTTCCAACCATCTATCATCATTTACCATAATGCCTCTTAACGGGAAATAAGCATAGCCCTATATATTGAGAACATTCCAAAGAAAATACTTGCCAGCACAATTTGTGACTAGTCCCAGAGAGAAGCTGAGCCTGACATTGTGGATAACCACAGAACCTAAGAGATGGTTGGAGAAGCAAAAGAGATGAGGGGTCAGATAGTTCAAAATACTCCAAATTGTTTCTGCTTTAAGAGGGACTGAAAGTTCATTTCATGGCTGATATACTAACAGGGAGGGTAACAATAGGAAAACAAACCACTGAGTAGAATCAGACACAACAGGAAGATGAGAACTAGAGATGACACTTATTGAACCAGTTGTTAAAAGAAGTCCTAAGGGCAGCCATTGCCTTTTTATCCCTCTGGGCTACTCCTTTAGACTTTAGGGGACCCAGCCTTCCTATAGAGTGACCACTTCAGTTACCTCAGGAACCTGAGATCCACATCTAATGATCAGAGTAAGTCAAGATGATCTTAGCCAAGAATTCAGGATTCACTCCCAACGAAATAGTGTCTTCAGTTCTGCCTCCTCCACAACTTCCCTTTATACCCAGCACTTTCCAGAGCAAGGGCTGAAGTCATAGATATGGAGACTTGAAAGGTTCTACAGAACTACTTACAGAGTCACCTTAATGCTGGTGAAGGAAGAGTAATCCTGAGAAATAGAGCTCCAGACTCCTAGGAAAGGTAAATGCTCGTTTCAGCCCTGGCTCCATGCTCACCATCACGTCGGTGCAGCAAGGGAAGGGTTTGCTGGAGGGAAGGTGCCTGATAACATATGGTAAATGAATAAATGAATTCCACAACATCTAATTTTTCTATTACTAGCTATTTGCAGCTGGTGAAGTGACCCCTGAAAGTTACAACTTCTTTCTCTGCAAAATTTGAGGGAAGTTGACCATAACCCAGAAAAGTTTGAAGAGCTTGTTACACAGATCATTTGCTTAGACTCTCAAGCATGGATTTTCTAACTATGATCCTCAGACCATCTACCTGAGAAAGTGGAGATTCCTGAACCCTAACCAGAACTACTGGGCCACAATCCTTGGGGGTGGAGGCTTGAGAACTGGAGACTAGCATAAGAATTAGAAGCTGTCATAAGGTGATAATTAAGCATATAGTAACGAGAATAAACAGATTCATTGAAATGAGTATTTCATTTAATTCATTGAAAAAATATAAGTTTAAACAATGAAGTTATATTCATTGAAAAATATTCTGAAGTTCTATGCTTGAGATTCCATACACATGTTTATGTAATCTTTACTATTACCCTAAGAGGAAAGAAAACATTATCCCTCTTAATTGTTTTAAACAAAGAACTGACTTGAACAAGATCACACAACAGTAAGTAACTGAGCCAGGATCTATAGTAACTGAGCCATGGAATCTATAGTAAATAGCATGTTCTGTGCTTCATTTTCAGTTCTCTTTCACTTTAATTTTAGTGAATGTGTATGCTTATGATGAAGAGTTTAGAAGAAATACAGCTGCATTTTGTGGGAACTTATATTTTCACAGCCTATCAACTTGAGGAGCAGTAAGGGGCAAGAAAAACAGAGTGAGGAAGAAAAATAGTAACATGGATGAGCAATGTAATGTGTGTGCACTGAAGTGAAATGTTACAATTGAATTTTGTCCTCTTGATTTAAACTGATTGGCATTGCTGGGTTATTACACTATAACATACATAGTAGGACACTGTACCAGTACTATAACCCAAATAACCAATATGCCCTGCCTGCAAGTCACCTTGATACCCAGTGCAATCACACCAATTTCAAAAACTCAAATTGTTTCCTCAAAACACGACTTACTAAAAACTGTCAATTTTTAATCAAACTTACTCTAGACAAAATACACACACACACACACACATACATATATATATATATATATATATATATATATATGTTTGCTTGCTGCAAAATTATCAAAATCAAATATCTGTGTGAGTACTTTTGGAAAAAGATGAGTTTTATCTTTTTTGCATGCTGTAAGTGATCTCTCAATACTCTTGAATGAGCTAACTGGCTTTGTTATCCTCAGTTTATTGCTGCAATCCAGGGAAGCAAAGACCACTCTTTAAGAGCACCATTATGCTATCAAGTAAAACATATCTCTAGCCAAGAAAATTTAGTAGAAAAGGGTCCAGAATTACAGTCAAGCATCTTGGTGTAAAGTTTCATCAATAATCAGTTTGGTATGTGTGTGGGGGAAGGAGGGGTTGTGGGAGGAGTTTGAACAGAACAGACCTCACATTTTACTTCAATCCTGAAAAGCATCTACCATTACAATTTTAGAGGAATTTTGCTGAGAGTCTCTTTGCTCAATAATTGTGAAAGAAATTTGAATACATAACTTATTATCTAATGCGATGACTGAGATTCACATTTGAACGACAGGTTCAGGTTTGGCTCCTAGGAGCCCCAGGCACTCCTTTTTACCTCCTTCTGAGGTACTCCATTATAAGCTATCCCATATGCCATCTCAAAGGATGGATTTAAGTAAGTGATTCCTCAAAAGTACTTTGAGCAACTTACAGAAAGGCATTTGAAACACAAATTGTTATTTTTATAGAAGATATTACAGGAGTAGGGCAGCAGTTACTACAATTACCATTTAGGGAAGAATCTCCTTAAGTGCATATAGCAGACGTGCTTGGTGAACCGAAGTATTTTCATGAATCTTAAAGGTTTAAACTAATAACACCTATCTAGCTGCTGAAGATAATTTGATGGCTATAAATATATAGATAAATTGGTTCATTATAACAAATGAATTCAGAGCAGTAGGAGAAATTGGAACTACTACTATTATGCTGATATGGTTGCCTAGAGCTTACCCCTACTCCCTCCTAACATACACATCTGTTCTAACAGAATCTCATACCATGCTTTACCTAAGTTTCACCACCTGTAAATTGGGGGGTAGGAGGACAGAAGTAATAGTTGTGGCTCCTTGTGGTTCCATGAGTATTCAATGATTTCTGTATGCTGTCCAAAATAGAAATGTTATTGCAATGGTCTACCACTGCAAGAAGTCACTCAGGCACAAAATCAATCAAGAAGTAAATGATAGAAAAGAGTGCTTCTAGGTCCACAAGAAGGGTGACTCTGACTGGTTTAAAAGTAATGTTCACTTTGTGTGGGCCTGCAGCCCCATCTCTGTGACCTTCCTCTCCCATGGAGTGGGGAGGGGCACCTTGCTTTCTTGAGTTGTGTATCAGTCCTTAGCTTTTGACATGTCCACTCACTGTGTGGCCTTAGGTATGATTCTGTGATAGGTGATGTCCGTGATCATTTCTACCAACAAGGCTTGCTATATTCTAGGTTCACAGTACCTCATCAAAGAAAAGGACATTGCCACAGAAAACAAAGAGACCAAAGGACTTAACATAGACCAAAAAACAACAAGGAGAGGGGCCGGAGTGAGCAGAGAGGGTCGTCAACAGTGGATGGGGTAGAGGCTTTCCAATAATCATTTGCCTATACTGTAAACTATAAAGTATGAATAAATTTAAAAAAATAAATAAAAGTAATGTTCACATGTCAACAAAAATAAAAAGTCACCTGCCATGGATGAGCATCAGGGGAAACAGTGTTCTAGGGGGGCCAAATGTGCTTACCCAGCAGACTCCAAGATAATGAGACACTAGAACTGAAAAACTAAACCAGCTCCTTTACCAGAAAGATAATTTCATCTGGAGTATAAAAATTTTCTCACTTTTCCAGAACTTCAGTATTGCATGCCTAAGTAATTCCTATTCTACATCATCTTCACTAAGCTATATTTTAATTAACAACTCAGTTCCCTAACCTCAATAAAAGAATGTGGGTGAGGATCAGAAGGCAATGAAAAGACATGGAGGTCCCTGATAGGGAGATCTGAGATCATATAATCTTATAAAAAGGATATTACATAATATGTTGATTCTGATTTATATTAGTCACAATAATATCGGCATATAATATTTATTGAGCACTTGCTAAATACCAGTTACTAAATGCTTTATACACATAGACCCATTTAATCAACATCATCATCATATCTTACAAGGAAGAGTCCATGGTAATAGGAGGAAACTGAAACTGAGAAAGATTAAGTAATTTACCCAAGGTTACATAGTTAAGAATAGCAAAGGGTATGAACTACAACCTTCATATTATCTCCCCACTTTTGTTTTCATGAAGAAGGACTGGATTGGGTGACCTGAGATAAACATTTCAATTATCACAAGACTGAAGATAAGGTCCAGGATGTGATGGTCAATTAGGAAGCTGTTCCCATTAGCCCTTGTGAGAGATCTTCACAGACATTGTTGTCATAGATCTCTGTGTGTGTGTGTGTGTGTGTGTGTGCACGCACGTATGTGTGTATATGAGCCTCAGTTAAAGGGCACATTTCCTTAATTAAAAAGTGACAAACAGCACACACCATGCTGGAGGTTGGAAAATACCAATTGTGAATGTTTTCTAAAGTTTTGAAAAGTAACTAGGAAATTTGGTGGCTCACCTTTCTAGTCTTTAGGTGGATTACACCTTAAAGGATGGTGAACAATGTTTCCTACACCTCACAACCCACTCCAGGATGAAAGTCTCATCATTGCCTTTTATATATCCTATCACAATGCTTTTACATGTGTCAATTGTTTCTGTCACTACTGGCATCTCTCTCATTCAGTTCTTTACCTCACTGTTAATGACTGCAGTAACCTTTTTGCATCTTTCCTAGGATATGAGCTTTTACTGCTACTACCTCAGGCTACTGGAAGTAGCTAGATCTATCTCTTGAATGTTTTTGCATGATCTCACAAGTTAGTTGATCCAAACTGATTACAGATAATTACTTAAAGGATTCAAATGTCAATACCCAAGAAGCATCAACATTTTCAAAACAATACCCTCCTCATACAATCCCACTTATAAATACATACATACTGTAAATAATGTCATGTCTTTACAAATAAATTTCATAAAAATTAAACCAAATAAATAGCAGTTCCAGCAGTAGAGTATGGTGTACTGATGTCAGGCAAAATGGGGTAACAGTCCTGGTCCCACCAAGCTGAGAAAATTTAGTACAATTCATTTAGTCTCAGTATTACCATTAAAAGATGGGGATAGCGAGTATATATGCCTCAGAATGACTGTGATGATTAGGGATGGTATTTGGTAAAGGGTGCTGGGTACACTTTTTGGCATATAGAGTAAGTGCTCAATAAATACTAGCTATTATATCATTATTACTGAAATATGGCTTAGTAACTACTCAGTTACTGGCATCAATAGAGCAAGTGAAAATTAGAGGCATGGTCTCTATAAATTTTGTCTTTTCTTCTCTACACTGAACAATATTTCCTCAGTAAAACTTTACACCTCTGAAAGTTTTCCATCCAAGAAACTCTTGAGATGTCATTCAGCAACTGTTAGAATAAAGGAAGAAACAGATACTGGCCAGAAAAGTATGGGTTTTCAAACTACTGATCAAAAAATATTAACTGAGTGACTAATATGTCTGAGCTAAAGATAAGTAGCACATTTCTACTCTCAGAGAAAACACAATACAGTTCTATTTAGAGGACTGTTTTTTGGATCTCAGAGATAAGGCTGCTCCTTTGTGTAGCACCATCCCAAGCCCTATTCTACTGAAGGGCTGTGTAGAGTACTCACTGGTTCTTGGTATTGTTCTTCAACAGCACTAGTTCTCCCCTTTTTATATGAAGAAACTTAGAGAGGCTTGATAGTCTTGTCCAAGGTCATAGCAAGACCCAAACTTCAACCAAAGTCTCCTAACTCTACCACTGGGCTTGGATCTCCTGCTGTCCAAGAATCATCAAGATTGATTTTTATCACACAGCAGCTAAGATGTTGACAACAGCAGTATTCCAATGAAAAATGTGCTTAATTGAAAAAAAGGAATACATGAATGCCCATCAATAAAAGAACAGTTAACTAAATTATGGTGTACTCAAACCATATTATACAGTCATTAAAAGACAGATATGTATTAACCTAGATAGATGCTGATGGTCTATTGTTAGGTTAAAAAATCCTTTTAGGTAAAATTATTAAATGAAAACATGTGCCCAGAGAGAATAAGGGAAAGACAAAGATACACTAAATTTAATCTAAGTCTGTACCCAATTTTCTCTAGGCTTATTCTTATTTCACAGTAATCTAAAATTTCTGTTCAGTAGAAACTGTATCCCATGAAACACACACACAAAGTATTATAGAAAAGTAGTTAATAGCACAAACTTTACAGTAAGATAAATCCAGGTTCATATCCCATTTCTGTGACTGTGATTTTGGGCAAGATACTTATTTCTAAACTTCAGTTCCTTCTACTACAAAATGATGGGAACTCAATGGATTGTTGTCTTGATTGAGATAATGTAAAGAAAGTGCTAAGAACAATATCTCAAACATAGCAAATTCTGAATAGATTGTGGCTATTTTAAAAATATAAAAACATTAATTCAAAAAATGCATGGCAAGTCCAGCAAGAAAATAGGCAACAGATATGAACAGATAGCTCACTAAAAAAGGTATCCAGAAGGCCAAAAGACATATGAAAAAATGTTCCTCATCACTCCTAATTAGCAAGGTATGGATTAAAACTAAAATGAGATGATATATCCATCTGAAGGGTAAATGTCAAAGATTTCTAGCAAGTGCTGGAGACAATGGAGAGAAAAGAGGATCCCTATTATACTATTGGTGGGAATATGAACTGGTGAAACCATTATGGAAAGCAATCTAAATTTAGCTTAAAAGTTAAAAATAGGAAAACTATCCAACTGAGCAATCCCACTTTCAGATATATATATATATAGAGAGAGAGAGATATGAAAACAGCAAGAAAACCCATATGTTCTACTATACTCAAAGTAGAATTATTTACAAATAGCTGGAACATAGAAGCAGCCTAAATCTCCTTCAACAGACAAATGGATCAAGAAGATACCATACACACATAGGATGGGTTCTTACACAGTCACAGGGAAGGATAAAATGCAGCCATTTTCAACAAAATAGAGGGAATGTGGAAAAACTATATACACCACATCAAGTCATAATCATAAAACAAATATTGGACATTCCTACAACAGACAATTCAATGTAAAACACTTTCAAAAGCTACTTGATATCAACAAACATCCTGAGGGTTCTGAGGTTCAGGAAGGAGGAGGGAAAGGGGCAAAGGGACACAAGATTTGATGGGGAAAAGGAGAAGATAAATATACCTCCCCATGTTCATTACAGCATTACTTACAACAACCAAGGGTAGGAAACACCCTTAACTGTCATACACAGATGACTAGATAAAGATGATGTGGTGTGTATATATACACAGCAGAATACTACTCAGTCTAAAAAAAAAAAAAAGAGAGAGATGAAATCTTGCCATCTGCAACATGAATGGACCTAGAGGGTATTATATTCAGTGAAATAAGTGAGATGGAGAAAGACAAACACTATGATTTCACTCATACACGGTACATTTAAAAACAAATGAACTAAATGAAACAAAAATAAACTTTTAGGCTATAAAACCATTGAAGGGAGGGGGAAATAGATGGGTGAATTGGATAAAAGGATGCAATTGTATGATAAAGAATACAATTAAGGCTTTTAGAGGTAGAACATATTTTTGCAGATGTTGATTTATAAGAATGCATATCTTAAATGTATATAATATAATACAATGCTACTTTAGTAAAAGTCAAAAATAAAATCAGGTAACTTTTAAAGGTAATGAAGTTATAAAACAAAAAAAAAAGGTTGTGACTATTACTTCAACTATTACCTAATTGCTTTGGAGATTAGGCTTTTCTAAAAACAGAACTCCTTCTGCAAATTGACATTTATAAGGCCACCACCACAAAGAATATGCTTAGGCTTCCAAGAAGGTACGTGTGAAAGCGTGGGCTGATGAATAAATGACATTTGATTTTCTCTTCCAACATCTTTCCATTTCAACATTTTCTGATTAGGCAGCCACATGGTACTCTCTAGCTGCTCGGATTCCCTCCCACATTTTCAAATCAGTACTATTTCAAATGTGCAGCATCGTCCCAGAGGCTGGTTCCAGTCACGATCACAGATCACCCACAGCCTCTGGGTGCTAAAGCCCCTGCAGCAGGTGAGGTCATTAGCTTAACGAACACAGACCGGTTAGTCCTCCTTTCTGTGGGGAAAAAAAGAAAGAAAGAAAGAAAGAAAAATGAGAAAAAGAGAATGAGAAGGAAAAACCGACAGACCAGTCTCCTTCTACCCTCTAGAATGGCACTATAGGTTCTTGAGGAACTAAGGGAAAGAAGGAGAAAACTTTTCAATTTGGAAAGAAAGATTTCTAGATTTTTGGAAAACCCTGATTATTTTGTCAATCAAAATGAATAAATACATACTTATCAATGTACATTTCATCAATAACAATGAAAATGTCACTGTCCCAATTAATTAAATTCAACTTCACAGTATGTACTGTCCACCAGAATTTATCAACACAGGGAGGCATTATTTTCGGTAAAATACAGGTCACAGTACCTGTTTCTTTTACTCACTGCAATAGACAGCCTGAGGTTGCTTTTAAATTATTTAAAAGGAGCCAGTAGCATCAAATTTAGGGATATATAAAGAGACAAGAACTTAATTTTCATTAGAGAAAAATGGGATGATGATGGCTATAACATAAATAATATTATGATTACAGACTTATCCAACAATGCATACAATCGATGTTATCACCCAACACAGACTAGAAGAGGTTAAGTAACTATTCCCAAGCAGTGAAAGGCAGCTCTCCCTCAAGCCTGTGCTCTTACTATTATATTATATTCATTTAGGTCTCTAAAGTCTTTATTCCCTACTGTATGTAGAATTCGATTTCTTCTGCTATTAGAAGTTTCCATTGTTGCAGCTGCTTTTGATTTTTTTTTTCTGGTAAGTAAATGGAAACCTAGAGTATTTCATTCTAATGCGTCTCACCTATGGATTTAATTTTTTCATCTGCTAAAAGAAATTATGGCCATTTCAGCTGAGCACCATAAATTTGTATTCTTCAGAACATGCATTTATCTTATATTTTCATGAATGGGGTTTTGTTGATAGCATATCAGATAGGAAAACAGGATTGAAAAGGCTGAAAGAATATAAATGTTCTCACAGACATAAGACACTCCCATCATATTTGAAAGCATTTAGAATTCTTTGATGCCCTCATTTCTCTAGGAAATTCTGAAGGCAGTAAATGTTGAGGATCAAAAACATACAAAATTGCATGATATCTTTGTCAATCATGGATATCAGTCCCTTGTTAGATGTATGGGAAAATATTTTCCATTTAGTAGGACTGGCCGGTTTTCTAGGTATGCTGTGTAATCTGATTTGAATTTCTTCAGTCACTTCATTCAACCTACAGTATGTAGAATCTGAACCCTTTATTTGAATTCATTCTCTTCACCAAATCCTTATCCACACACAGACTACAAGCTTCTCGTGGGTTGAAGCCACATCTTACTATGCCATATACGCCTAGCCTTCCCACAGTGCACTATCTATAGCAGCACTTAAAAGAAGTTTAATTAAGGCAGAGATCATTTATTTTCCAAGCAAACTCCAAACCTCTGAAAAATCAGCACTCAGGACTGCACTGCTTTCTCCAATATTGCTTCATCCCTGAGGACTGTTCAAGTGACAATAAAATTGATTTTCTTCCCCAGGAACCTGAAACTCTGGACTACCATCTGGATATAAACCCCATCTCTGCTAAAGGTGACCATTTAAAAAAGCTAAGGACCTAAAAAGTAATATTTGATAAGAATATCTGGCCATTTAGTTTAAAGATTATATAAAACAGTTCACCATACTTAATTATGTCATACCCAGAAAGTAATTCACAAATATTTACTAAATAACTATCTCCCCCCACAAAAAAAAATACAACTAACACCTCATCTTATTTAATGATTGAACCTCCCTGTAACACTTGGAGATAGGTTTATATTTTAAAAAAATTATATTCCATGCAAATCATTTTAATTAAAGACCAGTTTTACTTTGAGAATCTCAGTTGGACTTGACAATTTAAAACTGAAAAGTCACTGCAATTTGCTTATGGCCTTTAGATGGGACACAAAAACTTAAAGGTCACATCTTTTAGGGTGATGAGAGCAGCTGAAACACCAGGGCCTGAGTCAGAGCAGGACCAATTGGGCAGGGCTGCTGGCCAGAGCAGCTCCACGTCCATCTGCCTATAGAGTGGGATTCTGCATAACACTCAATCTAATGAAAGAAGAAGCAAACACACAAACTGCAGAGAGACTGGAAAAAGAAATAAAATCACTTCATTAGGTTTCTATCACACTCTTTTTCCCCCAATACCAGTCAATAGAATAACCTGTCATTCTCTCTCAGCTTTTATCAGCTGTGATTCTTGGCCCATTATAGAAGTTACAGATTTTCATTAGTGAACAACAGACAGAGAGGCAAAAAAAACAGGGAACGAGGATAAGCAGAGACTCAAATAGGGCAGTGAAAGAGTAAATGGGGAGCAATTTACTGGAACACATATGACAACAAGAAGAGCTACCACTGCAGAAGACCAAAGATAAAGATACTCGAAAGTTCTTTGAACTAAACAAGAAGCAACCCAAACCAGAGCTTCTCAAATCCAACTATGGTGCATAATTGTCCATGGGGCTTGTTGAAATAAAGATGCCTGGATTCCAACCCAGACTTAGGAAATCAGAACCTACAGGAGTAGGGAGGGATAACTGTGCATTTAACAAGCCTTACTAATCACCATAATGCATACAAAAGTCATGGAGTCACTGTCATAAGCCATATCAGTGTCACGGTGTGACTCTTGTCAATATAACTCTTATAAAATGCCTTCTTTAAATTAAGAAGTGCCAAGACATTTCAATTGGTGATAAAATTATATTCACAGGGTATAAATTTTAGCGTATCTTCTAACATCAAAGAATATTAACTGTCATTTTTTTAAATTTGGGGTTTACACCATGTGCTCTGAAACCATCTTAACGAACAGAGCATTATGCTGCAATGCCTTCCTGTAATAGCTCTATACTTGCAACAGATAAGAAAATTCATCTCACTCATAATGATGAGCTGCTTTTGACAACTGCCAAATTTTTGCATTGCTAAGATCTGGAGATTCATCAAAACCAATTGCCAACCAGACATCTGGTTTCGTAAGTTTCTGTAGAAATATAATCAGTAGCCCTGAATATGGACAGGATATTCAAAGTATTGTGAATGCTTCAAATTACTCTGATTTTAACTTTTGTGACTGGGGTATTTTCCCCACTCCCATGAAATCACTATTCAGTGTGTCCTGTTTATAACTTACACAGCATTTGTTTTCTCAAGTCTCCTAGAGTTAAAACAATTTTTTCAAGTAATTTTATGTTCTCAGAACTTTATGAGACACTATAAACCATTTCATTGGAGATATCTGCTGCCATCCTGTGAGTACAAGATGAAAGAATACAGAATTATGACACTATCTCTAAAGCCGTAATAAATACCAAGAGATCTTTTCTATTCTTATTATATAGATATAAAAAAATACAACTACAACCTAACAACATATATCTTCTAAATTCTAATATTTTTAATTGGCTTATATTTTTTTAAATTGAAACTCATGAAAGCAAAAGGACACCATTTATGATACCTCTTTAATACATACCTACCAGGTTGGAAAGCTGTAAAGGAACTTGCCTTTCTCTCCATCACTACCCTTTGCATCTGTAAGGAAAGCCTCTTGCTGCCTGAAGTTAGATGTCTTTTTGTTATGATTAAGGAATATTTCAGATAGTTGGCTGGCCCATATAGAAACTGTCTTAAGAATTGATTCAACAATGGTCAATCCAAAGAAATAGAATTGGAGAGGGGTAAAGAAATAGTTGTCATTTTCCTTTATGTAAGTAACAAAGGAATTTAACCTCTATTATAAACATTCAAATGTACATGAAAAATAAATATATTGCTCACTCTTTTAAAATATCTTAACTTTTATTTCTAAAATATTATAAGGAGAGAGGGTATGATGGGCTATGGTGGGGGTTTACTGGGGTTTGATGGTGAGCATGGTGTGAAGAGGTGTGAACCTATATCCGTGAAATACATACAGTGTTGTAAATCAATGTTACCTCAATACACACAATAAAATTAAATAAAACATAAATTTTAATTTGCTAAGTTACACTTTGGATCCCTTTAAAGGATTTTCTGATTGTATGTGTGTGTGTACAAGAGCATGTATATGTGTGTGTGTGTGTGACCACTGACAGTTTTTCTTTAAATTCTTTAATTCTAATCTGATCCTGTATCATTTTGCTTTGCTTTTTCCTTTATAGGGACCCTCATAGTCTTTTGACTTTTTTGAATTCTTGTGATAATAATACTTTACATGAGATTTACTCTCTCAGTTTTAAGTGTGCAGTACAGTATGGTCATTTTTAAGTGCACATAAATAGCAACTTCCCATTTCTCTTTCCCCAAAATTACCTTTTGTCTTTGTCCCTTTTCTTTTTACCCTTTTAACTTCCAAATACTGTACTGGCATAGATATCCTTCCTTGCCATACATAAGATCAATCCCTTAACATAAATGACTTTTAGTAGAAACAAGGCTTTCAACCAGGGGTTACAAATTCAAATTCATTCAGGGAGCAAGCAGGCAATAAAGCAGTGAAACATGCAGGGTATATAAGACATTAAGGAGCAATGGGGACTGCAGCAAACTGCACTGGAAAGCCACTTAAATGCATTTGAATTTAAATTTGTGCCAAACAAAAGAAATAATACAGGGGCTGAAATCAGCCTTACAGGGCCAGTTTGCAACCTCTGCAAGATTTCATTTCCTAATCTATTTTATCTCTCTCTAGATGGGAAGTTCAATTGACTTTTGCTTATTTGCACCAATGGAAAAGTATCAGAGCATGGATAAAACAAAAGAGCAGATAGGCCAGAATCTGCATACAGATGGCCTCAGTGTGTAGTGCTTTTCCTATAAAAATAATCATTAAACCATAATTTGTTCAGGCTAATCCTGTATTAAAAATAGTTTGTATCCCTCCCAAGCATAAACAACTTAGAAGGCACAAAGGGGCAGTGAGTATATAAGTGTGTGTGTGTGTGTTGTTATGTGTGCTGTCTGTGTTTGTGTGTGTTGGGGTGAAGGGTGATCAAAATTGATACAGGTGATAATATGGACACAAGGACATAGACCACATCATAGGGAAAAAAAGCTTAATATAAAATGTGGGAAAGATTTAAGGCTAGAAATTCATATGCAGATAGTTGCAATAACTACACTTCTAAGGGACAGTTTTTTTTAATTCAGACAGTCAATCCCATTAAATTAAAGCCAACTACAGTTGTCCCCCTACCATTTTGCCATTGCCAGGAAAGAATGATCTTTCACAAAACAACCTTTGAAATTTTATTCAATGTAAACCCTTCCCACTGCTTACCCAAAATGGAAACAATGCAAGTGGAAGATAATTGTCATTTTCTCCTATCACAAAAGAGAGTCTTCTAGCAAACTGAACATAGGAGAGAAATCAAAAACTCAGGATGAGACAGCTTCGCCACCCGAATGAAGGGTGAGTCACTGATTCCGCAGCAGCTCCCTTAATTACAGCTAAGCACACCAACATCCAGCTTCTACTTGTTTTCTTCTTAGAGCATTAGACTACTATTCTCTTCTGATCCACTTATGCCTAGAAATAGTAACTGTCCTAAGAACAGAGAAAAATTGCAGCCTCTATAGGGTATGTTTAGCATCTGTGTAGTGATTTATGATTTCAAGGTTTCATATGACCATTTGCATGATTCCTTCCATCTGCAAAAGCAGAGGAGTAAAGTCATTTGCCAAGGTCACAGAGAAAATTAACAGAATGAGACTCCAAGCTTATAGCCCCTTCCAGGCCATTACTTCATTCACAGAAGGCTTCTACCTCATTTACCACCATTTCCCTCTTAACAGCTAATTGGCCATTGAGGGGCTTTCAGAATCTTTTGAAGGATCCCAAGACCTATACTGCACATACTATCCTTCTACAGAATCCCACTGAAAGATGTGAGTCAGTATACAGGGAACTGGTTGTACCCCAACAACGCATGCCATCTGCTAGGATACTGAAAACTGGAAAAGTCAGACTGCTTCGAAGAGGATGATGCTAAGAGTCAATGATGGCATATCTGTCTGTCTCACAATGTTTTCCAACAAGTTTATAGCTATATGTCACCACGATGGCCGCAATTAATTTAATTATATCAATAATTTTCCATGAATGGTATGTTTCAATTAAGCCTATGTTAAATAAGAAACAAAGAAAAGAAAGACAGAAAGTCAGACAGACAGACAGACAGACAGGAAGGGAGGGAGGAAGGGAGGGAGGGAGGGAGGGAGGGAGGGAGGAAGGAAGGAAGGAAGGAAGGAAGGAAGGAAGGAAGGAAGGAAGGAAGGAAGGAAGGAAGGAAGGAAGGAAGGAAAAAGAAATTAGAAATTTGTGATTTGGCCAACATGAATGACTTTCTAGCAGCATCATACAATATACTGAGAAATCTGATGCATTTTCAGGACTTGGTGTGTTGACATAATCAATCTCTTTCTGTCATGTTCTCAAAAAAGCTTTGATTCTGTGTCAGTTCAGGTTCATGTGAAGCTTTAATAGTGAGAGGCTTCACATTTTAAATGAGCTCTTCCATCTTCATGCAAGCCAACAGACATCAATGCCAGTATTTTTTATCTAGGATCTCAGTAAATTCAGCAAACACTCATTTCTACTTCCTTCTTCAGAAAAGGAATAGGGTAAGATTCTCTGTTACCAAGTTACTGATGGAAGAATGATGCAGAAGGAAGTATACATTGGAAAAAAACTCTAAACAGAGGAATCCAAGAGTCCTTGAATATTTTTAAAGACAAAACTATATATTATATTCCTGTCAAATTTCTGCTCTTGGAAATTTGTGTGTGTATGCGTATATTTTTATTTCATATGAAAATATTGACTTCAAAGATTTTAGTATAGTGAGCCAGACTGCTTCCAATATCACAAAGTAAGCTGCAAAATACAAAAGCGGTAAAATTCTATTTTAAATACTCACTTTCTCAATTTGCCCCCACTAGTATTCTACCTTCAAAACGAGAATCTGTTCGATCAGTTCATGACAATACACAGTGATTTAATTTCTGACACATGGCAGTAAGGTAGACTTCATCAGCAATCTTTGCTCCATGAGAGATTGCCTTCTGAGCCCCCTCTCCACAAACCTCATTTAAATTGAATGCTATTCACAGAGATAGCAGCTCACCAATTAAATCAAGATGTCTTAATATTACAGAAAAGAGATTCTTAAATGCAATAACAGCATTTCTCAGCTGTGTTTACAGCCTTGGACATTGCTATTTAAATACCCCTAAGGATATAAATTCTAGGGAGAATTTCACTTTGCACAACTTCAGTTCACTGGTTTTAATTGCACATCTTTCTCAGCACCAGTAGCATTCAGGAGTAAGAGCCTGGTCCCTGGCCCAAGACATTAAAAAAAGGAACCATACGTAAGAGAACTGACTGAAAACTATTAGAAACATTGCTTCTATCTTTTCTAGACTAAGTCATACTTGCATATCCTTCCAAATACACACACACACACACACACACACACAATAGCTCCCACTTGACCACCATATGCAAGGAGTTGACTCAGCAGAGCATACATATCATAGTTAGTCCTACCGAAATATTTATTGTTTCCTATTACAGTAGTAAAGAGTGAAGTTCAAAGAAGTTAGGCAGATGCCTCAAATAAGACTTACAGAACCTGCATTCAAAGCATTATAACCCTGAAGCCAGTGCCCATGTAATCATTATACTACAGAGCTACCCACCCCACAGGACTATGAGCAGCAGTTACATATTCAGTCATACCTCCTATCCGACCAGATGAGTCACTGCAGGCATCACCCCTACTCTCTCTTCATAACTAATTTAGCATCACTCAGTTCCTCCAATTTGTTTTACTCGGTGTTGGTGGCCCCATACAAAACTCTACTACTCAAAAACTTAACACTAACCAAATAAGAAAATAACCCAAATGCTGTCAAATAGAAGAATGGATCAAAATGCTATATTATAGTTACACAATGATAAACTACTCAGCAATCAAGAAAGATACTCATGTTATTTGTGGCATTATAGATGGAGTTGGGAGGGATTATGCTAGCTAAAATTAGTCAGAAGGAAAGAGATAAATGCCAGATGGTCTCACTTATACATGGAATACGGAGAAAACAAACAAAAGGTCAAGAAAAAGTAAAAAACTCTCAAGCTGATTGTAGAACTGAAGCATACAGCAAAGGAGAGGGAGGCAGGAGAGTAAAACAAGGGATAGATGAGCCAAGGGAATACAATAATAGTTCACAGGTGATATGGTGACAGGAGAACAATGGTGATGACAATAATGTCAGAAAAAAATTAATGGTTAGCATATGAAAAATTGTATAGACAACTTTGCTTCAAAGTGGGTAAGGAGAGTAGTTTTAATCACATTTGGTTAAGTAAATTCATACCACAAGACCTCCATCTAATACTTCTTCTGACTGAAGCCCTTTGCAAAGTGCTCAGGGAAGGCAATCTCTGCTTATCTAAGAATTCACAGGTGTTATGAGTTTTATGAGTTTTATGAGTTTATGGAGTTTTGGGATAGAGAATGGTTCAGAGAGAGATGAATGAGATGTAAGACTGAAGAAAGTATTAATGGGTAGGAGTGAGGGATTGAGAGAAAAACTTGGGAACAATCACAGAAGTATGACAAGAAACCTTACAAAAGTCTATGCAAGGTCCCATGGATCTCAAGGAAGACTGTAGTGTTCATTTTGGGTCTGGGAACACCAAGAGTAAATAAGAGTAAACAAGCAGATAAGGAAAAGGAAAGATACCCCAGGCAGAAGAAAGAGTGGGAAAGGTACATGTGTACAGAGGACCATTATGTGATGCAGGAACAGAGAGGAATTCAAGCTGTAGGAGATAAGGCTCAAAAGGGAAGGTGAGACAAGAATGAACAGGTCTACACAAGTTGCACACAGAGCTTAGATTTTATTCTGCAGGCCATGGCTAGTCATTGAAGATGTGAGGACAAAGAAATGGAAGGATAAGGTTCGTGGTTTTGAAAAATAATATTGGCAGAAATTAGAGGAGAAACTGAATGGGAAGTAACTTTACACTGTAATATTTTATAAAGGATAGAGTCAAAATCTGAAAAAAGACAGTGGGGTTGGAAAGGAAGGAACATAAGTAGACTAGAGCTGTGATGTGGGATGAAAATAGAACAATCTGGTAACTGAGATAGGTGGTTTTGCCATGACCAAACGAGTAGAACAGATAGTGGGGGTAGAAAAGGGGGTAATAAAGTTCAATTTCAGATGTGTAAACCTTGTGCAGACAAGACTTATGAGAGGCAGGTGGAAATCTAGAGGGGGATCCAGAAGAAACATGGAGGCTGTAAACACCGATTTAGAAATCCATTCAACTTGGGAACTACTAGGTTATTGATGACTTTCATTGTTCTCCAGGAAAAATTTGAGTAAAGGAGACAACAGGAGTCAAAATACAAGAAGTTTAGGAGTGGAGGGAAAGCAATCACATTAGTGAATTATTTCTACCATTCCATATGTACTCTCTTCACAAGCTCCTCAGCCGGTACAATGACAGACACACTTTTGGCCATATCTCAGGCACATATAAGCAGCTGCTGAAATGAAGAAGTGTGGTTCAAACAGAGTAGTTAGATATGACAACCCTTGGACATGGACTTGGAAGTGTACTTGGAAGTTCCCAAGACTGCAGACAAGAGCAACTTCTCTTTCACCCCTACAGTGAAATCCACATCTCCTCCTGGCTAAGGCCTCCTCTTGTTTTCCCTGGATTAACACTTCCAAGTGAGCAGGAATTGACTTGCCAAGTAGTCTAATTCACTTGGCTGGTGTGTCTCACTTAAAAAGCCATTAACAAGTCAGACTAGAGAGGTGAGGAATGTCCAATTAAGGCGATTGCTGCAGTGCCCAAATGCTTAGCAGCTGTGTCCCCCTCACACCACCGGCCTGCTAGGAAAATAAGATTTTAACAGTTCTTTGATACCACAGCCAAAACTTTGTCTGGAAGCCACTGAGCCTTGACAAGGGCAGGTTAGAAATTGTAAACTGTCTTCTATGTATCTCTGTTTCTAATGCTGTGGAAGAAACTTTTGTAAATTAAGCTATGATTCCAAAGATGTGTCACCTCAAGTAAAAGCAACTAATGAAAAAGTGCATGTCATCAAAATTAAAAATGTGCTTCAAAGTTACACTATCAATAAAGTGAAAAGACAATACAGAGAATAGGAGAATGTATTTGCAAATCATATATCTGATAAGAGACTTGTGTACCAAATCAATAAAACATGCTTACAACTCAACAATAAAAAGACAGCTCAATTTTAAAACTGGGCAAAAAATTCAAATGGCTTTTCTCTAAAGAGAGACTTTCAAATAGGTCATACACACGAAGAGGTACTAAACATTATAAATCACTAGAGAAAAGCAAATGAAAACCATGATATAACACTTCACATTCATTAAATGTAAAATGATGCAGCTACTTGGAAAAAGACTTAGGTGTTTAAGCAAATAGTTACCATAAGAGCAGTAGGTCCACACTTAGGTATACACACAAGAGAATTAAACATATTCATATGTTCAGATTTGAACATTTCAGATATGAACAAGTAATCTTGTTCACACTAGCTAAAAGGTGAACTGATAAACGATGAAAAGATAAACATGTGATATATTCATAGAATGGAATCTATTTGACAATAAAATGAGGACATATTGATATGAGGTACAATATGGGTGAACTTCAAAAACACTATGCCAAGCAAAAGAAGTCAGTCACAAAAGGCTCTATGATTTCATTTGTAGAAAATGCCAGAATAGGCAAATCAGTAGAGACCAAAAGTACATTAGCATTTCCCAGGGGCTTAAGATGAGAGACTGGAAAGTAAAGTGAAAAAAATTAAAAAGTGGAAATGGTTGGACAGCTCTTTCAATATACGAAAAACCACTGACTCATGCACTTATAGAAGATAGAAGAGGGCAGTGCATGGTTATGGATGGAAAAATAGACTTTTGCTGCTGCCTATAGTGTTATATTGGTGTTGAAACAAATATACTGCTCTAACACCATGCTATTTTTCTATTTCAGTTATTTAAGATGAGGTTTATGGCAAGTGAATTATATCTCAATAAAGTTATTAATTAAGAAGACAAACATTTATGAACAAGTGCATCTCTTAGAGCCATCCCTCAAGTAAGAACATAAAAAGTGTCCATCCAGGAAGGAAGAAAGCTACACTGGTCTTGAGGAATATGCAGACAAAGAAAATAATCAAGAAGCATATCAATGTTGGATCTCAGTGACTTCTAGTTTCTAGGTGACCACAAGGTTTTCTCAGTGTTTCCAATGTAGTAATCTCAGTATTTGTGAACCAAGAGAGAAGGTGAAATGAAGGGAACAAGGCAGAGAAAGGAAAAAGTGGGGTGAGACTAGAAGGGAACAGGGGAGACCAGAAGAGACAAGGTCCTAGGGGAGCATTATTTATGTAGACAACACAAATGTGGATCTTCAATCAAAAAAAAAAAAAAAAAGAAAAAGAAAAATGAAACATTTCTGGGTTTAGAATAATAGCCAATTAGTTCTACCCCCTTACTTTAGCAATTACGGGACAGTGATTTGATTAAAGAAAAGCATTAGCTAAGCAAAGGGTTTTAAATAGGGATTGCTAGACTTGAAACCTATTTCCCTAATTCCAAGGCAGCTAATTGTTCTGTTTCCTTAGATTAGATCCAGAGATGCGTTAGTGGTTAGAACAGCATGCTTGGGGAGATGGTGATATTAAAAAGGCTGTAAAGGAGAATAAAAACAGCTTCAGCTTTGATGCTGCATTTGCAGAAATTTTTAAAAGAGGAAATGAAAGAATTGTTTCCTTCAGGAGAATATTCAAAGCCAATAGCCAATGACATCATTTGATGAACTAACTCTGTATTCCAGGCACTGTATATATAAGATTTATAATCCAAAATATAGTGCTGGAAGAACCATCATCTCCAATTAAAGGAAGTTTGTTTCCCAATTTCCATTACCCTGGTCTGCATTCAGAGGAAGTAGAGGAAGTCTATTTACACTGAATAATTATGCTTTAATGTTTAAATCAGTGTTTGCCAACAGAAATGTAACATGAGCTTGTGGCAACTGTTTCCCCAAAAAGGTCAGATAGGCTTTTCCCAACATATCCAGACCAGATCTTTGTCAGGACATGAACTCAAAACAATGAAGGCCCTAGAGTTGAAGAGAAATTGTTGTCTTTTCTTAGTCTTTTGGTCTTTCCCCTAATCAAAAACCAGATTGCTTCTCCCTAAAATTATACCTTTTTCCAAATCAAAGAGGCAACTGCTGCTCCCATTTTTATGACCTAGAAAAATGTAGTAGGGGGGGATGGGGTATCATTTATCAGGGAGCATGTCTTCTGTATCTGAGAGATTCATCTTTTAATTTGCAGGGGAAAAAGATGAAGTCATCCTCTCCTTGTCATACCAAACCTCCCACTCCCCTCTCCATGATGTTCAGGTCTCTAAATGAAGGATCTAAATGGTTGGTTTACCCCATTTTATGTATTTTATTAAATATTGAGGGTTTTTTTTCCTATTAAACTGATATCAATTTTGTAAAGCCACAGGAAAATTCAGATGAGGTGGGGGGAAATTCCCCTATACTCAAAAACTCACATATGCCATCTTAATTTTTAGTTGCCATATTAAAAATGAAAAAAGGGAATTAAATTCAATAATATATTTTATTCAACCCAATATATCCAAAATATCAGCATTTCAAATGCTGCTGCCATGCACAGCATTTTATCCGTTGCCTTATTTCCACCTATTACTATTATAGTGACTACTGATTCATTCCGAGGAAGAGTTTATACTTGTGAGAAGTGGGTTCAAATCCAGGAACTAATATCTAGCTCAGCTTATGACCTTGGGAAAGATATTTGACTTTTCTCTGGGATGTATTTTCCTTCTACTTAAATTATAAATAGACTGAATAAGATAACACATGATTACATGGTGCCTTACAGTCCAGGTTTTCCAGAAATGGTAGCTATATAACTTCTTCACTCTCAGTTTTTCATAATGGCGTGGTATATTTGAAAGAACTTCTATCTCCAACAACTATTAACTGTTTGTCCTTGGGTAACTTACTGAACCTTGACTATTTTTAGTTTTTCCCTGGAAGACTGGCGCGGTGATACTGTCTCACTGGAAATTTGTGTAGATGAATTGAAGTGGTTCACAATGAATACTTAGCATTATGTGTATATGAAAAGTGCATACGAGTGTCAACCCCTCTTCCTCTTTCAGACCTATACAAAGTTTCCTACTTGCTTAATTCTGTCCTACTCTTCTACCTCAGTTCCCTGAAGCCAGTTAGCCAGGTTACATACTGCTGCTATTGTCCACAGATTTATTCTCCTGTTTTTCTGTTTGCTCGTGAGTCTTAGAACTTAGAGCTGAAAAATGAAGGCTTCAAATGTCACAAGATGGCCTCCTTGGTCTTTGGTGTTTCAGGAGTCTCAGTATCACTTGGCTGAAGGTGGACTCACGCTGTGGGCATCCTCTTGTGCATTTTCTATTCACCATAATGGCCTCTTCTTATTATGCATTTTATTGATCTGTCTGAGTAATGAAATTTATTATTTATTAGAGTTCTGTAATAGCTTTGGTTCAAAGAACACAGTGTGATATGTAGAGAACTTCAAAGCAACACCATGGAAGCTAGAAGCTGGAAGCATAGCATGGAAAATGGAGAGGAAGGGTGGAAGCCACAGACAAAGAAGGAATGGCTAGCAAAAGCCAATGCCTTCAGAAGGGTTGCAGCCATGCCAGGCTCCTGGGAGCCTTGTGCCAGTCCTAGTCTCAGCTCAGCCCCCATCCATACTCATTCTTATTTGACAATCTGACAGGAAAAATTATATGGAAAAGCACTTTGAAAAGTTAAAAGCAATGTACAAATGCAAAATAATATTATTCCATTATCATTAATCAACATCAACATAACTCATTCAAGAGCAGGAAGTGTTTTATATTCAGACAAGTGAGGAAGAAATGTTTGGAGCACCTGCCTTCCCCTACTAGACTATGTGCTCTTCCAGAGTCAGAACTGTATCCAATGCATTGCTGCACATGGTAACAAGCCCAGTATCCCTATATCCAGAAGCACATTCATTTCCTGGTGATGAGCAGGTATGTATTATTCTCTGAATAACTTCCTTCTATTGTGTCCTGAATTCTCATAGGACATAGTCCTATGACACAACAACTGGTTTTCCTTTCTTCCATTTACCATGATGGCCTTATAAATTCTAAGTCTGCGACAGCCACTGACTTTTCACCATATTTATGAAAAATAAGAAATGGATTGATACAGCTAAGCACATATCAAACCTTTTGGTTTCATCGACGGGCCCCTTCAATGAGCCTAAATAGCACTGCCAGAATGGGCCCTTCAGCTACATTCACTGAAGATAAAACTGTTCTCAAATTAAGAATGCCTGGAGTGATTCACTGACCCTTCCCAGATACAATCAATCTACCTCTTCTTTGCCTGCTCCAGTGCCTACTTCAGGGATCCTTGATACCCTTCTGAATTCAACTGCAAGCTCTCCAAAGGCAGGAGCCAGAGTTTGTTAGTCTGGATTTTCTATATTGAAATGCATTTGCTGAATACTAACTGAATTAGGAATCTTCCACTGTTTTAAAGAAAGTATTGACAAGACCACAAGAACTATTTTATTGTCAGTTTACAACACAATACATTTATGTTGTGCAAGCCAAATCATATGTGGCATTACTTACAGTAGCTTTGGCAAATGAATCCAGATAAGGATTCTTATGATCTTCATTTTTTAAGATGGGGAAATTGAGACATGGAAACTACCCTATCATGTCAAGTGAGAGAACACCTATTTACTTAATGTTCTGAGAAAATAGCCCTGGATTTCTGAGACATTCAAGGCTAAGTTTTAGCACTTGATATTCACATGTGTGAGTTTAGACACTGAAAAGTTAGGAATTAACATCCTTCTTCCTTTTAAATGGCTATAAGTTGCTCATGTTTTTCTTTTGACAGAAACCATCAATTGACTGACTCATCCTTGGAGGTCCTTGCAGAGAGTGTGCCCAGCCTCCACACCCAGCCACCTGGGGCCTAACCACTAACATCTCTGTGGAGAAGGGGAAGCCTCCTCAACTTTGTTCTCATCACAAGTGGACTGCAACTGGGATGGAGGTGTTAATATCTGACTATCTACATAGGGGCTTCCAGGATGCTCTACTGAATGAAGCTTTTAAATGTAAATTTGATTGATTTGCTGTTGTTATGCATATTACTCATCTTCCATGAGCCCTGTGGGAAGAAGAAATAGGAATTCACTCATTCCTGATAAATCGATCCTAGAAACTGGTTAAAAAGTCTGTCTATTTCAATTCTTTCAAAGTAGCAACCTTCAAAGCAACAACAGTTTCTCATGACTGCCTCTGTTTACTAGAAAATGTGTTTTGAAGATTGAATGTTCTTGGAATTGCTATACAGACACTCAGGTGTAGAGACCAGTTTATAGAATAACAGCAGGAGCTTCTAGTCAAGGGGGTCAAATGAAGATAGTTAGCATGCAGGGCTTCAGACAGTAAGCAGCATCTGTCTTCCCGCTATAATCTGTGTGAGGCTGCGAAGCACAAGGTACCAAATTGGTTCTCAGTGGTTAGAGAGAGATCCTGAAACCCCACTGGGAAAGAGACAGTCCAGTGGGTAATTCCTCTGCTCGGGCATAAAAGTTCAAATCCATTCCTCCCACTCAGAAGCAGAAACTTCCCTCTGAACACTCCCTGACTGACAACAAAGCCAGGATGTAGGTTCTCAGATTCTAGAGGGGGAACAGAGCAGGTTAGGAAGAACTGTAACCAGGGGTTGAAAGGCAAGACTGAAGCCAAAGGATGTTGTAGGTGATGCCCCCTGCAGGGAGGCAATGAGCAGGTGAGGAGAAAGTAGCACCAGAAAGGACATGCCTTCAAGGCAAGAAAGAATCAGTGTGAGTGGAGACACTGATAAAGGATATAAGGAGGTGCAGAGGAAGAAAAAGCACAGTCAGTCTGGGGTTTGGCCATCCTGGAGGGTTGACCTCCCTCAAGTTCAGCCATTCCATGATTCAGTCACCCCAGAATTTGGTCCAAGGTAAATGCTGCTGGGACCTGAATCTGGATGCTCTCCCACCCCCAAGGGTGAAAGGAACACAGCTGGAAGCTCAACTATAGGACTTTTGTTTGAAATACTTGTTCTAGGTATGGAGTGGTGAAGAGATGCCATCTTGGAAATATGGCCTGTGGTTTGGAATGTTTTTTAGGTCTGGGATGATGGAAAGACACCATTTTGGAAGCATGGCCTTTTGTTTAGGACTTTAAAACACTGGACAGTAACTGGGGTAAGATAGCTGGCTACCTGTGGTCTCAGTAACTCTGTTTTTCCTAGTCTCTTAAATAAATTTCATTATTGTTCCCTGAACCTAACTTGTGCATCATGTACACTGACTGTGCACATGGGTGGAAGAACCCAGACAGTACCAGGTTTAAATATTGGATACTCTAATGACCAGGCGTTTTTGACCTATTATCACTTGACATCAGGAGCAGGCCACCACGATGGGAAGATAAAGAGGAATTTGGGAAGAGGGAGGTGGAAGGACAGAGAACTGTGTCCCTACCCTCAGAACAAGCAGCAAAGAGGCAGTGCAGAAGTTGAATAAAGCACCTGCTTTAGCACAACACAGACATGGGGGAGTCATAGCTCTTTGACCCAATCACTTTGTGTCCTTGGACAAATGATTTAACTGCTCAACCTATATATTTTTGCATCTATCCAATAAAAATAATAACACTAAATGATAATATTTCTTAGACTTTATATATATATATATATATATATATATATATATATATATATATATATATATATATATATTGCTTCACTGGGCAGCTTTTTTAAATATATCTAATCGTCACCCCTACCCATGAAATCTTCAAATCTTCAATCACAGATACACTGTGTATTTGCTTCTATACTGGATGTATATCTTGCTTTACACATAAACAAAGATTATTCATTTCCAAAAATCATTTCTACCCTTGATGGAGATAATGCCCTAGTATAGAATGTTAGTATCTCCTCTAGATTTATCTATTCAAGCTCTGCTATAATAGGATTAGGAGAGTACCTCCAGGTGCTAATTATGTCATGGGGATGGAGCCTTAATGCTGAAGTTGGCGTCTTTATAAAAAGAGAAAAGGAGTTGGTCCTTTCCCTCTGTGCTTTCTGCCATAAGGACACATAGATAGAGAAACCTTATCTGGCACCAGATCTTGCACTTAGAGTCCAATATCTCTGTTTTGATCTTGGAGTTCACAGCTTTCACAAGTATGAGGAATAAAAACATTTAAGCCACCTAGTCTACACTAAAAAGTTCTAACCATTCAGGCAGATTCAGACACGCCCTCATTGATATTGCATGTCACATGTACTGTTATTGTTAAAGACTAAATGTGTTTTCGAGTATTGTATAAATGGAGTTCTTACAAAATGATAGGGAGTATGGGTAATTATCAAAATATTTAACAACTGACTCTACACTGGTAATAATCCATCATGCAGGGGTACTGCCATTTAGAAATTCTCTGAACAACTGGTCATTCATAGTAGGGAAGTAGCATACTACTTGTGAGTCATAGTTCTTTGTGCTGCTGTAGTAGTATATATCCGTACCATGACCTAGCCTCATGGCAAAGGTGAATGCCCTTCCCCAATCCTTACTTTTAAGCTTTCTTGGATGCTTGCTTTGGCCAACAAATTTCAAAATTACTTTCGACTAAAACTTAAACATCTTTTTACAATGTTTCTGCTAGTCCACATCCCATATGCATCCTGTAACTATTTTACTCCCAATATTGATAAAAAGGCTGGAAATCAATTTGGGAGGAAGTAAAGATGGAACCAAGAGGGATGGGTGTAGTGTGGCAGCAAGCATGTCTGGATCATTTATTACAGTTCCGTTAGAGACTTTATTTCTGATTCTGTAACAATCTCATGAGTCTGGGACTTCTCATGTATCAGTGTCTCACATATTTGACAAAGTTAAGTATAGTGTTTAAAATTGCATGATTCCTGAGCGGTTAGACCTTCTCTGGTTCCAAAGTCTGCATCTCCAGGTTCCTGTATCAGAAGATGCTCCCAGATTTTACATAGTCAGGTGGCTTATTTGGTCTCTATTTGGTTCATTCCTGTAAACCACTCATGCCATGCATTAATACTCAAGTATACATTATTTGGGTCATTAGATTCAGAAAAACAGATTGCTTTCCCCAACACGAGGAGGCAAGTTGGGTAACTTCCATGAGCCTCCTCTAATCCACTGAAGGTTTAAATAGAAAAAAAAGGTGGAATACTGGAGAATTCCTTCACTTTTCCTGACTACAGTCAGGTTGGAACTTCTGCCTTTGGTCTTGGAATCTGCACTAAAACTTACCACCAAAATTAATACAGGGAATTTTATAAAGTCAATCTTATACTTTCCCAATAAACTGAAATAATTTAGTAGATTTTGCTAACAAAACTTCATAACATTAAATTATGCTGAAGAAAATACATTGAATCTAGCATATTGCCATAGGATGCTAACACTCAATTGATAAAAGATCATCTAAAAATAGTTCATTATGAGTAACTTTTTAAGTGTTTTTATTTCCCTTTCTTTCATCTTGTTAAAGCTGTATAGCTACAGTTTTTAAATATAGCAATAACAGGCAATGAACTCCATGCAGATGAAAACAAATATAAAAACAAAATAAGGTGTTACATTATCTGAAATTGTTCTTAGGCAACGGTTCCAACTTCATACTTAAAAGTACTCCTTAAGGTTTGAAGAGAGATCATTGCTAAAATGTCACTGAATTTTCATTAAAAAAAAGAGGAATAAGTCAGGTTTTGTTTCTCGGTCCTGTTGTATTGGGTACTATTATTGGCACTAACAAGATCATGAGGATGTTGGATTCTAAGCTAAGCCGGCCATAGGCAAGTACTAGTCCTTTGGTAACCTGCTAAGCTCATATTTCCAAATCTTTTCAATGTAACATTTGAAAAGGTTTTTCCTTTATACTTTAATATTAAAAATAAAAAGTAGACCATTGATCTCTGTCACAAAGCAGACTTACTTCTCCCTGCTTGGAGTCATCTGAATGGGTTGCACCATCGGACGGTAATGCCTAACGCATACACTGACATTTAGTAATGTGCTTTACTTCTCTGCCCTTTCCACACATGAATAGCAAGTGGGGCCACTGTGCTGCTCTCTCAGGTCAGCCACAGCCCTCCACAGTAGCACAGGAAATGCTTGTGCACCTGAAGGAGCCACCGCCACATACAAAGATTAAAATTGTTTGTAGGCACTATCATCCCCAGCTGATTAGGTCCTTGGAAATAAAGGAAGACCAACCAAACGAAAACAAGCAAAGGCTATTGATTCAGAGCTCACTGCAAAAAGGGAGTGAAGCACTGACCACTGCATTTTGGTTGTGGAAAAGTGTTGTAGTGTAAAAAGAGGAAAAATTCAGGTGCTCCAATGAATGGAGGCTGATGACATTGGATAATGGCAGGTGGATTCACTAGAAGCAGGATGTCCTGCTTGGTTAGGGGAGCAGATCTGACTTTTTCTTCTTGGTCCTACATAGGATGTGGGAAGAAGAATCCAGAAAGCTTCCATTTATTAACCACTTTCTGGTCATAAAGGGTTGATTGTTAGAGAAGTTAGTTTAGTTTTTCCTGGGTTGTCACTAGAGATAGCATCTGATTTCCAAAAGTCTTTGCTGACAGTGGGTAGACTGCTTTGGCTATGTGACAGAGGTAAGGGGTTAGCTTTCAAGGCAGGCTGCTGCAGTTCGTGGGTCCAAGCACTATATTAAGTATGATTTGGTGCATTGTCCATTTGGATCTTCAGTCTTTCAGCACTACATGAAACCAGAACAGGTACAGTGGACAGGAGCTGATGAGACTAATTTGAATCTTCCCAGGCTTGCATGTAAGCAGCTCTCTTTCCAAGCTCTCTGTTCAGATGTCTCTCAACATGTATCATCCAAGGATGATCATCAAAGTACAGGCCTTTCCTTCACTGGTGCAAACTTATCCAGGTAGAAACTTTTGCTTATCTTTCTTCAAGTTAAATGTACACACCAACACACAACAACTGGAATCTAAATTTATTCTCAGTACATTTATATATATATATATATATATATATATATATATATATATATATTATGTTTCTTATAATAGAAAGCACATCTCACATACAGAGATAACATTTTTTCCTGGAAGTAAACCAAGCGGGCTGAGAACAGATAATTAAAAAATAATTTGTAAGACTGACATAATATTCCCTCCAGAGCTCTGAGGCCAGTTTCTTTCAGGGTTTTAAAATGTACAGTTAAGATTTGACCCAGAGCACAGAGTAAATGAGGACATGGGGTGAAGTAAGTCAGACATAGAGTGGAAAGGAATTTACCAGAAAAGGAGCTTCTTATGCATCCATTCCAAACTGTCCTCTCTTTCTAGAGTAGCCAGATTACCTATGAATTAACCTGTAATACAAGTGCTCAAGTTCTGTCCTGAACATAGCAGGTTAACACAAGACAGAGAAGAGCAAGAATGTAAGGCTGTATGCGAGACAACTCTCAACTTCAGTTGGTGGACTGAGAGCTTGCTCTTACGGAAGTCATTATCTGACTCATGGTGTTATTGAAACCACAAAGATTTGCTTAAAATTTGGCACTTTTGAACTATAATGTTCTTAAAAAGTCCAAAGTGGTAGACAAGCCTCTGTGCAATGGTCTATTTCCAACATCTCAATGGGAAAATCCTCATCCAAAGTGAATGCATTTTGCTACAATAGGCATCTTTCCGTCTTGACATTGTAACCTCAATTCTCTTGGGCCTGAAGCATAATTGTAGCTGATTGGTGTTTACCTCCAGATACACACTTTGTTAACAAAGCAATGAAATTAAATGTTCCACAAATGAGCACTTGCAGGTTTTAGACATTTTCCCCTCCCAAACTGGGATTCTAGCAACTACATTGTTTAGGAAGGAGTTTAGCACAATATCTCCAAAAGTTTCTGTGTATTCACTGTTGCAGATCTTTTGCAACACTTCAGATGGATGCTATAAGGTCCTCTGAGAGCAAATAATAATAGAAATATCCTAGTTCCTTTGTAGATGCTGAAATTATAGTAATTGAATTTTTATTAAAAAAAAATCATGAGGCAGTGTTGGAATTTCTTTCCCTAGTGATTTTTTAAAATATAAGTCAGAATCTCACCCAGTCCACATTGAGGTGATAGAACTACATTGCTGCTAAAATACACTATATAATAATATATAAATGCAGAGACGTACATGATATTTCAGCAATTGTTTAACTTGCTGGATTAAAATAAATTGCAATCATTTAAACTAAAAATTCTAAATATCCTCTCCAGCTTTCATGCATTTTGAAAATATTTGCTAAGTGCTTGCTCTCTGTGCTAGGCACCAAATTGATGATGCAGATACAAGGATGGTTAAACATAGTCCCAGTCCTCAAGGCTTACACTGTCTAGTGACAAATAAAACTGAACAAATAGCTTCTTTTTTATTCATTTTTTAAATTTCTTACAATATCAATACATGATTGCTTGTAACTCTGGGAATGCCACCCCACCCCCTAATAGCTCCCCCATTCATTCAGACCCCTCTCTCCTTGCAGTTTGTTGATCTGTGTTAAACCCCTTAGTCTCTTCTGTTTCTGTGACACTGTCTTTGTCCTGGATGAGGGACTGTGTTCCTGGGACATGGCCAAATGTGCAGATAGGATTTCAGTCTTAACTTTCATTGTGCAGCCAGTCCATGCTAATTTGAGTTCTATCAATGCCTTCTCATTGTTGTATCTTCTCCAATTCATTCTCTGTGCCATTTTGCTTCTTCTTTGCCTTATAGTTTAGGCCTCTGGCTTAGGGGGCCTTGACCCCAGTCATTGTTGGTAAAGACATTTCTCAAGGGGAACAGGCATCTGCAGACGGCCATTGCGGATCATCTCCTCTCCGTTAGTTTGTAGCTTTGCTATGAGGTCAATGCCATGACTCAGTGAACTTCCTCTCCCATGGAACGGGGAGGGATGACTTGCTCTCTTAGATGGTATATCAGAAATCGGATTTTGCCTCATCAACTCCCAGTGAAGGTACAGATTTGATTCTGATAGGATGTCACCATAGCTGTTTTTCCAGTTCTGTATGCAAAGGCTCTCTCGATGTTTTTCCTCTTGCATTCTACCCAGATGTGTGGGCAGGATCTTTATCAGGTCCCTCACCCATTCTATGTTGGTGTTTGTATTATTTTCGCTCTTCCTATTCCTCTTGAGGATTAACTTGAGTGAGACTGAAACAGAAGGGGTGTCCTGAACCCCCATTGATGCTGCCTGTTTGCCGGGAACTTCCCTGGGATGGTAACATGGGAGGCTCTAGTTCCAGGCTTGCAGGCTGAAGTACCATGTGGTGGCCCACTCCAAATAGTTTTAATACTAATGATAAATACCACAAGCAAGATTGATCTGTGAAGTTCTCAGGCTTCCCAAATGGGAAGGGAATAGACTGGGGAAGGCTGACACTGGGCCCAAGCATTACCACCATACTAGATGTTTTGATTAAGCAGAGTACAGCACTCCTGAATGTAAGAGAAAGACAGAGAAAAGTCTTGGTGGGAACAGAATGAAAAGAAAACAGGGATAGACTTCCTAAATTTACCTGTCAGTTTGCACCAGCCACTGACATTTCCAGTTGCATCCGGTTTTGACTTTCTGTGAAGCACAAATCACTTTGACAACATAAAAACAAAAGCAAAAAATTCTATTTCTACAGGATAAAAATATACCTCCTTCTACTTTTGTATCCCAAAAGTCAGTTTTAAACCCAGCCTATTATTCTCTGGTATTTCCAACTTTGGGGGTTCAGGTAAATTTCCCTTCACCATCTCTAACCAGATACTTACATGTTATAATCACTTTTAATTGCATGAGACCCTCTAGAAGGAAAAGGGAGGCATTCCACCTAGTCCAAGAGGAGTCACTTAGGCTCTCTGGGAGAGCAAACAGGTCCATGGGTACTGCCACCCACCCTGGGTTTGTCAAACACTGATCATAGATGTAATTTAGGAGACAAAACAAAGTAATTTTCTTTCTTTTTCTTTTTTTCAGAAGAAATACACAATATTAGGTCAAATTTCAATATTTCTCACCCTGTACTATCTGCCAGACAACAAGAAAATCCAGAGCATGGTGTTTCATACCCACAGTCTGGGTGCAATTGATTTACTTTCTTTGGAATCATTCATCTATCAAGACTGAAAACATAAATGTCAAAGCAGTCATAATATATTTGCACCAATAAAGTCATCGGTTATGCTTTCATACCACATAGAGAGAAAGGACTTTATTAACCTTCATGATGATTAAATACAAAAATAACATTAAAGAAACATTTGGTAGTATTTGAGGTAAGTAGTGTGTGAGTGAGTGAAACAGGATAGGATATAGGAAATCAGTAATAATTGGGATCCTAAGACAAGTAGAGGAAGAGAAAGTAGCTTTTAAATTGGCTCTTTCCAAGGCTGGAATCTTTGGTTCCCATACAGCACTCATTGCCCTCTCATTGAAATCTGTCATCATTTTCTCTTCACTGTGCAACTCATAGATGCATGCAACTTATTAGTACACTATTCCCTGACTTTTCCACAAGCTATTATCTAAGTAATATTATTTCCTTTAAAAATGAGAGAACATTAACTAGGATCTCTAAAGCATAAGGCTGGTGAGAAAAAGCCTACAAAATAAAGGGTGACCTAGACAAGGCTACCTTTGGAGACCTGAAGTATTATTGCGGTAGTTGTGTGTCCCGGGAGAAGGGATCTTTCTTTCTTTAATGGGTCTGCTTTTCTCCTCATTTCTGTGGCATATTTCTTTTTGGCCTCCATCAAGGGCTAATCTCAGGAAAAGAATGAATGACTAATCATTCAGAATATACACACTACTTAAAAGAATAATACATTCTTCACAGGGACCAAGTCCTCCATTAGAGTGCTAAGTTTCTACTTATGAAATTTTAGCATCCACATAGAGGAATGTGGTCTGGAAAGGGGTTGCTTTGGGATAGAAGACAGAAGAAGCAACTATCAGGTAGAATATGATTTCAGCAACTTAGGGGCCCTTTAATATGCTCAGGCATCATGAATTTTGATTTTCTCAAATACACATCAATGGGGGGAGTTTGCATTGTATGTAGATTAGGTGTGGGCGCTCATTTCTCAGCAATTAAAAAATAAGAGTGCTTTTGAAGAGTATCACACATATCACTGATCAAAGCAGCTCATTTCATGTTTCTGATGCACAAATCAGGGGCAACCTCTGCTTGGGAAACTCCTTATCTACACGGAAGGTTGATATCCACAGGTCTGAAATAAACAAAGTCTATAATCCTGGGTTTTCTGCTGCCACTGATGCCCACATTTTCAAAGAAACCTCTAGAGAACCACAAGTCCAGACCAGATCTTCTGTTTCCATAAGGATTTCACATACCTTCCTAAGTTACCTGGTGAGAAAACAGTGCCTTTTAATAGGAGACAAATGCTATCTTGTCAAGCACAACTTTTTATCAGGCTGATTTAGGGGAAATCTTTTCATTGCCTAGGCCCTTAGTCCCCTTGGAGATTTACTGAGAAGCTTATAAATACCAAAATCAATCCCCAACACCAGAAATCTTTTGTTTCATAAAACCTAGAAGAACCTGTTATAACTTGTCTGTGTTGAACAGAGATCAATGCAGCATGATTTAATACAGGTGACCAAAATAGCTCATCCAGGGGCTAGATAAATTGATGTTCAGATTATGTAAACCATTCACCTGCAGGAAGACAATGTTGATTCCTGAACTATGACTCTATAATTGTATCTTAACTCGATCTAGGAATATATCTTCTGTCCCTTTGCATGTTTGCTCAACAAGTACTTAACTGGCAGAGAGGAGGGTACCATCCTTTAGACTGGCATATACTGATGAACAGAATACATTTTTTTGTTCTCAAATTTATTGGGGAAATGTGATAAGTGATATGTGATAAGTGAAATGTGATAAGAAGGAAAAATTTGAGAGTAATATTTTGTTCCCGACAAAGAAATTAAAATCTCTCCAGAGAAAGTGACCCCAGAATAAAAATTTTTTTCAGGTAAAATTAAAGTTCATCTTAGAAAATTAAGAATGAAGAAATGATATTATAAGCAGAATATCATCAAGTTCAAAGGCAGGACAGTATGAAAGAAGAGAAAATCAGGAAATAGTGACAAGGTCATTGTAAGTGGAACATCATATATCAATGGTATGTAAAGTTGGATAGGTATGCCTCTTAGAAGGACATTCTAGTGTGACTCAAAGATGACTAGGATCCAAAACTCTCTAGACTTGAAATTCCCTCTGGAAACTTTTCATTAGTGAAAAACAGAGCTATTGAGGTGGGTTGCTCAAAAAAGGAAAGTGGCATAATGGGAACTATCAGAAAGTAAGGGTATCCTGCACTGCTATTCCAGCCTCTGAGGTCCCTGAATTGAGCAGGTAGCTGCTCCTTCTTGAAAGGAAGGAATGTTCCTCTAGAAAGAGCCTCAGGGGTCAGATAGGCAACTAGAACAACTAGTTGCTACCCTGAGGAAGCCAATGCATGTGAGGCCAGGAAATAACAAAGGAGCTGAAACTCAGTCACTCTTGGCTAGAGTGAGGAATTACTACTTAAGCTAACCCTGAAAAATTCAGAAGTTCTACCAAATGTAGCAACAGAGATTTTTCTGACTATTGAATGCTTATTTAGACTACATCACCATGATAGAGATAAAACATTTGATTCACAGTTTTTTCATCTTCTTTCTAGATGATGACTAAAAGAAAATACTACTTCTAAAAATGAAAGGGATTTAGAATCACAATTTAATTTCCTTTTCTCCTTGAAAAAAACCACACAAGAACACAAAACGAAGTGAGGATTTCTTAAAACTTTCTGTCAACAAAGGGAAATTATTAAAGAAGCAGAGAGAGGTTTAACTTTTTCCACAGGGAGTTGAAGAATACTATTATGATTTCAAAACTTAAATGTTAAAAGACCTTTAAATTGATAGATTTAATCGTGTATGAAATTAAAATGAGGTGTTATCTTAAAAGGCGGAATTTATTTTAGTACAATTCAAGCATTTTAATATATGCCCACGGCTGACTGTTTATCAGAGTTGGCATTTTTAAAATAACAAGGGATGATGCTAATACTTTTTTCCTAACAAGATTTGTAATTTATGTAGCAGGAACAACTTAATGTGCCGGTGATTTGTCCTCCTGCATCTGTAATTGATGACAAAGCACTAATTTTTACACATCAAAGAAATTAAACCTAGCTTTCCTGTGTATTATTGACCTTTACTGTACCCAAAGTGCTTCAGAAGAAACAAATTACACTGCAGTAAAGTTTCTTATTTCCTTGCACATTGGATTTCATTCAGTGGCCTGAAAATGGCTAATCAGTGAATACAGTTTTGTCTTTAGAAGATGCTGTTCCCATTTGGTTTGGGGAGGTGGGGGGCGGGAACCAGGGGGAGCGGGAACCAGGGGAGGAAGAAAAAGAAAAACCACTTGAAATGGTCATTTTTTTAAATAATTTTTGTTTTTCTTACAACCTCATTTATATTTGTAAAATTATTGATCCCCCTTTTGTATACTCTCCATTCTCTCTACTCCCCTCCATCCCCCTTCCGGTTACTCCAACTACCCTTTCTCTGCAATTTGTTGGTCAATAAAGTTGTTGATCAATGTTTGGCCCATTGATCTCTTCCTTTTCTGGTAAATGTCCTTTTCCTGGGTGAGGACCTGAGCTCCTGGGACTTGTTAGTTCATGCTGCTTAAATTTCTAAGGGTAACTATGGGGCAGATAGCAGGTCTAAGATCATCTGGAATCTATTATAGGGCAGGTGTGTGGCATTGTTCTCCAGGCTCCTTTATTGTGGCATGTCCTGTGGTGAAGTTGAGTCCCCTTTTCTCCAGACCTGGGTGGTCACTGGGATTCATGCCTCCTCATTCATGCTGGCTGCCTCCTCCATTCTCCTGTCTGTCCCATGGTGCTGCTTCTGAGCCTTATAGTTCTGGCCTCTGGCACTGGGATCCAAACTCTCAATCATTGGCATTAGAGCAGTTTCCAGTGGGGACAGACTCCAGCAGAAGCTTTGTCTGGGTTCTCTGCTCTCGTGGTTTACAGTTCTGTTGTGTGGTCTCTACCCGTTTTCTGTGTCTTTCCTCCTTCAATTTGAAAGTAGGGCACTTAGCTCATGTTGATGGCATCTCTGGATTGGGGCTTGGTTCTTTAGCTCCCAGAACATTGTAGGTAAAACTCTTTGCCAGGTCACTTCTGTGACTAGCCTCACAGTCTTGTTCAGCTCTTGCTCAGTTTGGGTCTTACCCAGGTGATGATTATGCCCAAGGCCTTTAATTTTCATCTTTAAACTGGGGGTGGGGGGGGGAGGTAAATTAAGCAGTATGTGAGTAGGGGAGTCAGAATGACCATTTTATAAACAAAGGCCCTGAAATAGTCATTCTAACTCCTCTGTACACATACTACTATATTTACCCTTAAAGATGCAAATTAGGTGACCTCATTCACAGGAACTTCACAGGAACAGAAAATTGAAGATGCAATTGGTGAAATTCCTTAAATTATATGTTCCTGGAGATTTATTCATCAAAAAATACCTCCTAGATACATCTGAAAATTCAACTCTATTCTGGTATGGGGGGGGGGGGAGTACATGAATGAACACTGAAGACAAAGGTCATAGACCACGTTAGGTTTACATTCTACAAGAGGAAAACATTATAGATGATAGCTAGCTAGCTAGTAAATAGATAGATGATAGATAGATGATAGATAGCTAGCTAGCTAGTAAGATAGATAGATGATAGATAGATAGATAGATAGATAGATAGATAGATAGATAGATAGATAGATAGATAGATAGATAGATAGATAGATAGATAGATAGATAGATAGATAGATAGATAGATAGATAGATAGGTAGATAGATAGATAGCATGATATATATGACATTATATATATACAAACATATAGCCATAAATATGTGTATGATTTCAGATGACAGAGAAAAGTGAAAAAGAAAGATACAAAGTTGAATAAATGAATGTAATCTGAGCAAAAGACCAAGGGAGGTGAGAGTTTATACAGGTATATAGAGGAAAAGTGTTTCAAGCTAAGGATTAGCAAATGAAAAAACCCTAAGATGCAGAACATGCTGGGGGGCAGGGGGGCAGGGGACTCAGAACAGCCACAGATAAGTATGACTAAAGCTGAAAATGAAACTGAGAAAGTATGAGGTGAAATCAGGGAAGAAAGAAATTCTACTAGCAGTGGAATCCATTAACTAGCTTGCTTAAATCCTTTTAAGTCCACAATAAAATATATGAGGCCTCCGTATACCTCCAAAAACCTGGCAATTCTTCCATCTCCAGAAAGCACTGCAGAAGGCAAGCACTTGCCTACATCCAGCTCCTGAACTGAATCCCTTACTGCCTTCTGGAATGCCTGAGAGAGCAGTTGGATCTAGTTTCTCCAAACTACCAGACTGTCACCTTTTCCTACTGTTCTCCAAGACAAACGTCTTGGTTTCCTACAACCTTACGCTCAGAAGGTTACAGTTGCAAGGCACTCACTGTCCTGGCACTTTTCCCTGGACACACTTCAAGCTTGAGAAAGGCATTCAGAACTTGATGTGGCATTCACAAGTAAATATGGAGTGAACAGAAGTAGGCAGGACCCCCCTCAGCCTAGGCCTATGGTTCTCAAATTTGGCTGCACATTGGGATCATCTGGAGATGGAAGAAAGGAAGTTAAAAATTTCAATGCCAAAGCTGCATCCCACACCAATTAACTCAGAATGTCTGGCATTGGTCCAGTTATCAGCATTCTTAAGTTCCCAAGAGTTCCACCATGCAAGTCTAGCTGTCTCATTTCTACAGGAGAATAAACTCTGGCAACCACACTACAAGGTGAATGACACTCATTTTTTTTTTAACTTCCCAAGTTTATTTGTGCACTGTATCTTCTCTGCCCACCACTGTTGCAATTTTTAGTCAAGTGTAAATCATTAGAATTTTCTTTATTAAAACGGAAAGGCTTTTTGATTTAGTATATCTTTTTAATCTACTGAGTTAACTCTGAATTCCACTTATCTTATCCAGATTAAGTCATCCACAAATTCAATCACTACATCCTTGTCGTAGGGTATAAACACTGACTTGGACAGAGTGGAGACTTATCCCATAAAATACTACTGGAGACCCCCCTTCCAAGTTATATTCATGTTACCGATTAATATCACCACAGTAGATAATTCACGGAATCATATGATGTAGATATTATTCTCCTCAATGTGAACATCAGGAATAGTGATTCAGGAGTGAAATGATTGTCTGAGATCACACAGATTAAGTGAAAAAGAAATGAATTTAAAGTGGGTCTATATTTTATTCCAAGTCTCATACTAAGTGCATCACTCTTTTTTCTCCAATAGTCACTCAACAGGTATTTATTGAACATTTCCTATATTGCAAACAATAAAAATGCTGAGAATTCAGCAATGAAGAAAATAGATCAAAAATTCATTCTTTCATGAAAGAATGTTATGCCAATCACAGAAGGAAATTAAACAAAACTGTCATAATTTAACTTAGTGAACCCTTGATGGTTCCTAATTATCACAACTTCCTTTTATGAGTTCTCAGAAATCATTCTTTTGTGATTTGTTCCAGAACCTTTTCCAGAATTTATTTTGCAACAATCTTAAAAGCATACCATGTGCTTTAAATAAGTGGCATATTGCTTTTAAAATATATAAAAAGTGAGAAAATCTGGAATTTTGGTGGCATCATAAAAAGATGGAAATAGAGAGAGCTATCTCTCTATGCCAGTGCTGTCTCACAGTACTCTCAGCAATGATGGGCAGGTTCTATATCTGTATTCTCCAATATGGTAACCACTAGTCATATATGGCTATGAAATACGGTTAACGTGATTAAGGAAATGTATTGTTAATTTATTTAATTTAAAATAGTCATATATGTCTGGTGACTGCCTTATTGAGTCAACTAATTGAGAGGAATTTGAATTATGAAATGACTGCTTTTCAAAGGTAGGGGAGGGAGGGGAATCTTACAAACTCACTCTTTAGGGTCTTTGGTTTTTGCTTTTCTTTGGATTTCTTTCAATTACATTTAATCCTTTTCCCCTCAAACAATCCTCAAAGATAAGTAGTCAACTAATATATTCATAAAACAGAAGTATTCACTAAAGACTTAAAGTAGGTAGAGGTTATTCCAGAAATGCATATGCTTTGTCTCTGAAAATATATCTCTTTCATGGAATTTTCATAATCTAAAGACATATAATTGAATGGAACTCTGCCTTCCTTAATTGAGGTAGTATGATCCCAGAATATATGACCTTATCTGCTGGGTTATGATCAGGGAAAGCAGGTTTTTATACAGACTTCAGAGGTAGAATGCACACCTGGCACTATTCTCCTCTTTAACAGATTGTGTGTTTATTTGTTGTTTTAATGTTATGAGCCTCCACAAGATCCTCGACAAATGCTCAATTGGTCTCTAAGTTAGCATGCCCCTGTGATTCTGCTGGGAATAAGTTGAATAAAAGAAATATGTTCTACATAGGGCAGAAACCAGCATAGGTATATTTATTTACAGCATCCATGCTTTCAGGTTAAACATTTTCATCATAATTCAGTGCAAAACCATGTTGAAAAATTATGTAATCAGCAAAAACCTCTGTAATAAACACCCCCCAAGTCAAATTTGCTAGCTTAAATCACCCCAACCTCATATGGGTTGATAGAGAGAGGGGAGCAGGGAGGCCCGTCTCCAAGCAGTGTTTCAGAGACCCAGCATGCCGACATCTTATAGTTTCATTATTCTCTAGCTTTCCCTCTATAGCCAATCAGTAGCAAAAGCAAAAGAGAAAAGTAGAGGATCATTCAGGAGAATTTTTAAAGGCCAGATTTTATAGTGCCATAAGAAGGATAGGCCTTCCCAGATATTCAGAACAAGCCTCCAGAGATACATCACTCTAGCAGACAGATTATTTTGAACTGAGGTTAGTCAAGGCCCTGCAGGATTTACGAAACTTTTACGAGTACTTTTAAAAAGAATGAAAATTGATTATACCTCTCAGAATTACAATTTTTAGGAGAAATTACCCTTCTTTTGGGAAAGCATTTATTTAGTAGGACAAACATCTAATTACAGTGCATCTGTATGTTCATCATTTGAACAATTTCTACTCATGACTTTCCTTTCTCCTTGAATTCCCAGGCCCTATCCCATTCTCTATCTCAGTATATGAATCCCCTCCATTTTGCCTCACTGACTTTAGAATACTTGTCTATGTAGATTCTCTATGTGCAAAAGAAAAGGGTGGTGAAAAATATCTTCTCCTCCCAATATATTACCAAATCCCATAGACAAGGCAAACCAATGGCCCAATCTAACAAGAAGGGAGAATGAGATAAGCAACCCCAACTGTGTACCCAGAAGTACAAGGAACAGAGGTTCAGTGAATATATAGAATTACTATTTTTATCACTATCATTAATTTGGATTCTTTGAAAATGGGTAAAACTGCAGTTAATTAAGTGACATTCATTTATTCATTTTAAGCATAAGCAGTATGTTGAACTATTTACCAAATATTTCCGGCATAGAGCAGATCAGATTTCACCATACAAGACTCAGTTGTTTTCCTTGTCCCTTTTCCTGTATCTCATACCTACAAACACTAATTCAACAAGTAACTAATCAAGTTGTGCACATAGAAAATTTACAACCTAGCTAGTAGCCCTTATTTTACAAGGCTGATAGGTTTCCTTATAACAGCCCTAAAACATCTCATGATTAATCCCCAGAGAATCTGCATTTTTCTTATCAAGCACCTGCATTTCAAAGTGATCTGAAAAATACTTTTCCTAGTGGAAATCACTTTTACTCCAGGAAAAAAAAATACAATTGTTGAATTTCTTCAATATTGCATGTAGAATTGGAAATAAGTCCCTATGCTCACTAAATACTTAGAGGTTCAGGGTGGATAATCAAATTCTCCTCCTGATTATCATCATTACCAAAATTGCCCATTAATATTATAATAAGATGAGTACCATTTCCCAGAAAACTAAGGCCTCAATCTCCTCTTCATGATCCAACACTCGGGAATCCTAACCATCAGGAAGTATTTTTCAAATGATCAAAAAAGAGAGGCATCCAAAATAAGAGTCTTGATTAAAAATCAACATGATTACTGCAAGCACAGGCTGGGGACCCCTGACTGCAGATCCCTTCGAGAGTGTTGCTTACGGGACAAATATGGTCCAGAAAACACCAATTTAATTTTAACAAAATGAGATTGTCTGGAAGCATTTCACTATATTTAACATAGGGGAGCAGTTTCCAAAAATGAAGCTTAGATTTTTGGATATAACAATTAGGATGCTGTCTAAGGGGCAAGATCCAATGTGTAATTATTGCTAAATAGAGTGTTTTTCTGAGGGTGGAAATGAAGTCTTTAACATGGCTGCATGAACCTAAATGGCCAGAAAAGGTATCACTGAAATGTTGATGTTTTCTCTTGGATATGCTAAAATGAGAATGTCTACCAAGTATGCTAGTATTAGGATAAATATGGTCTTCCTAAAATTCATAAATCAAAGCTCTAATCCCCAATGTGATTGCTTTAGAGACAAGATCTTTAATGAGGCTAGAAGAGGTCATAAGTTCGAGGCCCTAATTCAACAGTCCTTTTAAGGAAAGAGCTGGTTAGCAAACACACAGAAAAGGCCACATGAAGACAAGGGGGTTGGGGGGTAGCCAGGTTGCCATCTACAGCCAAGGAGAGAGGGTTCACCAGAAACCAACTCTGTTGGCATCTTGATCTTAGAATCCCAGCCTTAGATGGTAAGAATTAAACTTCTGTTGTTTAAGACCATGATAATTTTTATGCTTGGTCCCACAGACCTCCAAACAAAGGGCACCATCACCATCAGGATATGTATTGGAAATAGAATATGTTGTATTGTCCCTTTAGCACAGTAGTCAGTGTTGGTGACTTGTCTCTAATTATAAACACTTGGTTCACCAATCTGTATAGGTTCTTTATTGGTTTAGCAGGTACACAGACACATCAGGCAAAGCAGGGCAGAGCCAGAGCTGGGGGAGGGGGAGCAGGGAGAGAGGGAGACAGATGGCCCCTCAGTCCTCCAGGAATCATCACATGTTTTCTAGTAGGGGGGGGCAGCCTTTTTGCTTTCTAATGCTTGTGTGCATCCTATCTCTTCTCTTCTAGGCCCAGGTATGCATACCCACTAGGACACATAATCATGGGGAATACACAACACCCCAGGAGCTGGTCACACAGGTTAATGGGGGGAAATCCTGACAAACTAACTTTCCCCACATAAAAGCCACTTTGGGTTCACAGGAAGAAAAAGAAAAGTGTACAATAGCTGCAGCTCTGAGATACAACCACAGTGTGGCAGGCTGCCAAGTCTACATTACTGATTTCTAGAAAGTGCAGCCCTGATAACAAGTGGGGCTATTCTAGGCATTGACCATGTGAAGTGGAAATGAAGGCCAGCTGGTTGCAGTCCCTAGGGTCAAGATTATCTTAGCAGAGCTGGGCTGCTTGTCTGTAACTAAGGGGCAGCAATTCTCGAGGGAGAGTGGAATTCAGGAGAAAATGGTAATCCACAGGCCACACATTATGAAATCAGATCTGCAGCTCTGACTGCAAGTCCTCTTTTAAGGAAAGAATGACAGATGGAACACAAGAAGTCACCCTGGGCATGTAAAATGTTAGCAAATGCTAAGTGGTTATTTTGAACTTTTAAAACAATTCCCTTTGCCTTCTAATGGTTTCCTTCATCTTACGACATGTCAGGCTACAGGTAAATAAGCAGACCTTAGTTTTCCACAAGAAATACTTCCACTTTCTCCACTAAAAACACCTTGCTAAGTTAAAAACAGATCGACTGCTGAAAACCCAACTGACCTCTCCATTTTTTTGGAAAAGGTAGGGATACAGATTATACCAGGTGCAAGGCTTGGCAAGGGGAGCAGAGACTGGCAGTCTGAGCCTCTCGGTGCCCTTGCCCAGCATGCTTGAGCAGGATACAATCTGCACGACCATATGAGAAGCTTTGATGCAAAAGACAGAGTCTGTGGGCTCTCATAAGCCATTGTGCTCACAACAGTGATAAGTCTGGATCATAATACAAGCCCAGTGTTTACAAAATGCCCTCCAACTACCCTGGTATAGTGTAAGTGAGTTAGTCAGTCATTTTCCCCATTGACCTATGTAGCCAACTCCTGAAATATTGCATCTTCTCTATGATTGTATGGTCCAGTGAATGTGTGCATGTGGGTACACATGTAGTTGTGTCTAGAAATGAGGGGATAAAGAGATGCAGAGGGCACAAGAGAGCATAAGAAAGCACCAAAGACAGAGAGAGTCCAAATAAAGAGTTTAAGATTCCTGGGAGGCTAGGGGTCTTGCCTGTCTCCTGGCTCCCCTAGCTGTGCCCTCCCTGGTTTGTATAACTGCTAAATCTAATAAAGAAATCCTATAAATCCTATGCAGATTTGTGAGCCTGATGCTTACAATTGGTTATGAGGATTGGTTACACAACAATTGGGACAAGATGGGGATGGTTCCCCAAAACCAGGTCATCACAAGGGGCACAGCATCACAAATCAACTCCCAAGAACTAGCCTTTTCCCCCCACTTACCCAGGGGAGCCTAAAGGATCAGACCAGCAACTCTAAGAATCTTTACAAATGGCAGACTCAAATAATAAAAGGGCTGAGAAAATTGTAGCACAGAAGTAAAATGAACCACTAAACACAAAAGCTTTGAGAAATACAAAGATAAGTTCACTTCTAAGGAAGAAGCACAGGTTTCCAGAAACCAAAGAAACTCAAAACTAGTGCAAGAAAAACAAAAAGAGCAAAAGAATACCTATACAATCTTTATCAATATTAACTGTCTCTAGAGAAATGTGGAGCAAATGCTTAAAGAATACAGGTGAAACTAGTGAAACAATATTTAGCATAAAAAATATTTATGATGGATGTTACTCCAACTGTAAGAGGGGTGGAAAATAATGGAGGCATGTGTTTAAAAAAAAGAAAGTGAACCCACAATGGCTTTAGAAATCCTCTCTAATGGAAAGAGAAGGAGAATCTGTTACATGTACCAAAGGTACTCAGAACCCCATAAAAACAGGGGTTCAGAAACCAGCACAACCACTCACCCTACCTTTCCTGACACTCAGAGGATGGACTGTACTGTGAGCCCTCTCCATAGCCTGGCACTTAAAAGTTCTCCGAATGCCTTCCTCAGAAAGTTAGACTGTAAAGCCCTCCGATTTCATTCAGAGCAGCAACTCCAATGTCAGAGTCAGGTTTTAGAAAGCAGGGGTGTGTAGTCAAGTTGCAACCTTAGCATCTAATCCTTTTCTAGATTAATCTTCCAAGCAAATATCTTAAGAGTTATTAAGCTTTTGTTGCTCAAGTGGACCTGACATAATAAATGTAAAGTGATTTGAATATCTGTGCCCCCCTCCTCCAAATTCAAATGTTGAATATCTAAATACCTCAAGAGGATGGTATGAGAAGCAGGGTCTTGCATTAAGTTGTGAGAGTGGGGTCCTCAAAAAAAGAGGCTCCATGTGAGGATGTAGTGAGAAGCTTGCCATCCAGACTAGAGCCCTCACCTGACCAAGCAGGCACCCTGATCATACAATGACAGCCTCCAGAACCATAAGGGTTAAATTTCTGTTGATCATAAGCAGCTTGGTCTGTGGCATTCTGTATAGCACTCTGAATGGACTGAGACAACACCTTATCATCTGCAGAGTGCTCTTATGTAGAAATCATTGTCAGGTCAGCCTGCAAGTTGCTGCACCATCTCAATAGCTGCTTATGCTTGGTGGGTCTGCAATGTTCCCGCTGGTGTTGAGGTCAGTTCCCAAGTGGACAGACCCAGAGAAAAGGGTCCAGCTGGTTGTGAATGGGATAAGGACAATCTAAATAGAGAGCTCCAGGGCCCTGGTCCCCATGGAGTAAATGGTTAGCACAGGATTCAGATCATTCTCTCACCTTGTCTCCTACCTCTGTACAGGTAGAAGCAGCCAGAACCCAATGCTAATGCTCTGAGGCACAAGAGCAGCACTGATGGCCTGACTTTTGCTGGCCAGGTCTAAGGAGAGTAGAGTTCCTTCATGAAGTACATCCCAAGGTTACCTTATGTGAGGTTCACTGGAGCATTTAGGCGAAAATACAACAGTCAGAAAAGAATATGGGCTATGGGAAATCAACACTTAAGAGAAGATAAATTCAATATTTACTGTTTAGCATGGGTTTGGAAGGAGAGGGGGCAGGTCACCATCATAACTATGTATTCTCCCCACACATTCAGGAGCAAAGGGAGCAGAGAGTGAGTTGGTGCAACTTTCGGTGGGTCAGGAGGAAGGAACAGGATTGCCAGAATTCAAATCCCACCTTATTACCCACTGGCTGACTGTGTGACTCATATTCCAAATGTTAAAATGTGGTTCCCACCACACTGAGCTGTTAGGAGAAGGAAATGAGATCAATCATGTAAAAGACTTAGGACAGTGACCTCGGTCTATGATATATAATAATCATTGTGCTGTTATTGCTCGTGACATTGAGAAATTCTTCACGTGCCTGTTGGCCATTTGTATGTCCTCTTTGAAGAATTTTCTCTTTTGTTCTTCACCCCATTTTATGATTGGGCTTCTTGTTTTGCTTTTGTTTAATTGTGTGAGTTCCTTGTGGATCTTCGTTATTAATCCCTTATCACTCTTGTGGATATATACACAATGGAATATTACCCATCACTTAAAAATGACAAATTCGATGATTTTATGATAACATGGATGAACTTAGAAGAATTTATATTAGCAGAAACAAGTCAAAAAGGAAAAAACAGAAACCAAATGGTTTCACTACTATATGGGACATGGGGAAGATAAAAATCTATGAAGAAAAGTCAAAATAAGTCAACAACCAAATTGGAGTACACAACCTGGGGAGGGAGATGGGACAGGATGGGAACAGTCAGGGAGGGGGGGGTGAACCCTAGAGATCACAGAGATGTGAAATTCATACATATATAAATAAAGTATTTTTTAAAAAATCACGGTGCTGTTGCTTGCTATGAAAAACAAAGAGAATACTCTGACATTTAAAATACTGAATAGACAACTCCCTCTTAATATATGGAAAGAAGCCACCTGAGGCATCTATCTTGGGAAATTCTTCAGAAATCTCAATGGAATGAAAAATAAAACAACATACTATTTCCTCAAGGGAAGTAAGTGCTGACCCATGATAGAGTGTCTAATGCTGCTAATTTAGGGGCCTGGAAAGTACTAAATCTGACATATAGAGTGGCAAGTTAACAAGAGCAAGGTGAAAAGAGTTGTTCTGCTGGGAAGTGGACATTTAAGTATACGCTCAGTGGCTCAACGGAAATAGCTTCACTGTTAGATGATTATTGATAATAACCATCGCTACCTCCTGAGTGCCTTCTAAATGCCTGCACTTTACTAACTGTAAATGCTCAGGCTACTCCTTCCACATTTCTGAATACACAGAGATATTCTGTTTTGCTCTGGTTTCAGTTACCTGCCTCAGTCCTACAACTGGAAATTGGCAAAATCAGGATTCTAATCCAGAGACAATTCCAACAGCTTAGCCTTCTACCACCCCCACACCCACCTTCTATACCCTTCAGGACAATTAGTGCCAGCAGTCCTCGGCTGTCTCACGCTAACAGAAGAAAAACCACATTCACACTTATCCAGAAGGGAGATGTGATTGTCTGTATTGCTCCCCTCACTTCAAAGGATTCCTTCCCTGTGGCTTCCTGGAATGTCAGTATGTAAGATCATACATGATTATTTTATAGTCTCATTTTTCTGTGTCTTAAAACATAAACTTCTGCAATCCAAAGACCATGTCTCACATTTTGTTACATCCTTTCGGTAGCTAGCACCAAACCTACAACACGAGAGGTGCTCAAGAAATATATTTGATGAAATGAATAATGCTCCAAAGAGAGAAGTAATGTAAGAACCAAATTGGGGAAATATAATGGTGCTGGTTATGGCGAGAAATAGAAAGGCAACTTCAATTCCAAGATGGAAAATAATACTGACATTTGCTGTTTGGGGATCCATGATCTAATCTCCTTTAAAGTCCCTGGTGCTTAATCTGTCAGTCACCACACGCAGATTTAGTACTCACTGCCAGGTATTCATTCTCAATCCTTTGAAGCATAAAATCGGCAGCATTGGATAATATAGCTGTGGAAATGCTTTCGGTTTCTTTGGGAGAAGAAAGATATATGCACTTTCATAATTTCTCAATCCCACTGTAGAGTCCCTCCTCCTTGACAACAACAATAACAACAGAAAAGCAGTGAGGGCCCCATTCATAAGTGCACACTAACTGTCCTGATGCCAAATGGGACTGAGTGAGACACTCTATTGAAAGGAGTGTCATGAGTCTGACCAGCACATCATTAGAGCCTCTACCTTCCCTAAAATCCACCATCCTTTTGACTATTAGACCAGCTTTCCATAGGCATGGTGTAAGAAGGCAGACTGGGAGATACAGTGGCTCACCTGCCATTAATGGGGAAGGCGAAGGAGGCCAAGGGCACTGAGAATACTATGAGTCCTTCCTAAAGCAGTCATCCTCAGGTGTTAGCATGGCAGAGAAGGCATGAGCTGGTCACTGTGGGAGGATGCCATGGAAATAGTGGTGCTCAGGATCAGTCAGATCTAAACTGGTCAATCCTGACTCAGCACACACACAACAAAAAGGGTTGGTTTTGTATCAAGTATTGTGGTTGGTGATCAGGAATTTAAGGAAAGGGAAGTCTGCCTAAGAACCCTAAAAGTCATGCCATCATAATGTAAGATTTCAAGGCCATTGGTACTTTGAGGCAATGCTATGTAAGTTCAAAGATGTCTCAGTAACATCTCTTATTTAATTTTTTTAAGAGATTACCAGTACTTTACAAAAACTGAGATTATAGAAGCAAAGGAAGTTCTATCAAATCAATGCCCCCTCCCCCCAGAGAAAGACTGCTATTGCCTGATTTCAGCATTAACACACACAACCTGAGACCAGGAAGTCTCAATCAAGCACATTTGATAAACACCATTCCTGAGCATCCTGACTAACCTCTCCTCCCCTTTCTCTCCTTCTTTCACCATAGCAGAATAAAAAGGATGTCTTCTATAATTACAGCCCTCCAAGAGCACCAGCTCCACCCTTGTGCTCTGGATACCAGTTTTGTTTAGAGATCAAAGACACAGTCTCAATTCCAGCTCTTCCACTTTAGAATTCAGTGATTCTGGCAAGTAAAAGGCTAATAATCTACATTAAATGATGAAAACTTCTAAGAAGGGAAACGTATTTCCAAGAATTCCTATACCTTATAAGAACACAATTTCCATCTGAATCAACATGCTAGGTGGAAATCATTCTTATTTATCATGAAATATTTACTACTTATATTTTCTTACCACCCCTCATCATTTATTCATTTTTGGCATTCAATCATACTATTTCTCAACAGTTGCACACATGTTACCTTTTCCCTCCATTTGACTGTAATTCTCAGGAAGGCAAGGTCTGCACCACTGTTTCTAAATCTCAGTGTGCATCAGCATTAACAGGGAGCCTGTAAAACACCCCAACCCCCAAGGGTTTTATTTAACTAATATTGGTCTGTTATGTTCTATACACATTCCTGTATGGTGGAATCACCTGCACATCCTTCCAAAGGTGGGATGCACAGATCTCTCTCCAGAGACTCCAATTTAATTGATGTGAGTCCAACTTTCATTGATCTACATGCCCCCTTAATTGATCTGAGTGTCACCTCCATTACTGTGAGTGCAAGCTCCACTGACCTGAGTGAAACTTTTATTGATTTGGGTACCGCATGGGTCTCATTTCTAAAGTGTTCCAGGTGACTCTACTCTGAAGCCAAGACTGAGAACACTGTTCCATTTCATTGGCATGTATCTAGAGAACTAACCCAGCACTGGCACACAGTTGAGAGTTATTAAATTTTCTTCAATATATAATAAAATTTCATTTAAAATACTCTAAACTCTCATCCTATGGCTTCCTACGAATTAATCAGAACCAATAAAGCTCAATCATATGTTAAACTTGTATCCATATACTCTGGCAGATCTGATTATCTTCGGAAGTATTTTCTTCCTTAACAGGCAATTTCTTCATAATTAAGATGAACTAAAGATTCAGATCACCCTATTTCAAGTGCCTGAAGCCTGCCACATCAATATACACCTCAAAAATCAGTACTTGGAAAATGTAGTGTTCTTGGGCCACAATTACAAGACTTTCTTGCATTTTTAAGTACAAGAGCTTTTACTGGAAAAAAAATTGACCTCAACAGCTAAGACTGACTGATTTCATCAGCCTAAAACAGGCTTTCTCCATTTGCAGACATTTCATACTTCACTCCTCTCATTTGATGCTGTGTAAAATTCAACTCTACTTCTTTCTTCAAAACTCAGCATTCACATTCATCAGCCCCTACAACAGAGTTTCATGCATGCTATGACTACAAGAGGCTGGAGGGAAGGACTTGGAGAAGATGAGGTCGTTCTTCTCTCTCATTTGGTGCTCAGCTTTTTAAAAGCAAAGCTTAAGGTTTCACTCATATATACATCCTCTCCAAAGTACATCCCCTCCATGGTCTTGAAGTGACCTTACACAAAGAGGTTTACATGCACACAATACACTCCCACCCATCTTAGAGGACTCCCAAGAAATGCCAATGGTTTTCCCCTACACACTGGGTAAAGATCATTGCCTTTTAGATAAACTCGAAGTCAAAGGTATTTGATTAGCTTTGTCTCTCTCTGCAGGTTATCCTTCACTTGCAGTCAGAAATTTCCTGGTTTGTTCTCTGCGTCCATTATGGTTATCTCTGACATGTAGTCACTTTACCTAAAAGAAGTGCTGAGTCAGCTCATTATTTTTGTTTCAGTGGGGATTCCATTATTTTACCAAGTAGCTGTTCCCAAAGCTTTGGAATAGTAAAATTTTACTAAAGCATTTGCCAATATAGTTTGCATACACTGAATGCTACGTACATGGAGGTTATTAGTAATTATAAACTGGAATTACGACTGCATCCAAGGACAGAGTCTTGTCCTTTTGCCATCTCCCTTTTAGAATCCCAAGTGATACTTGTTCAAAGGCATTTCTTGATTTATGCTGCTGCTGCCTGATTACTCCACCCCTTCTAGCTTTCTTTCTTATACTTCCAATTCAGTTCTCCTCAAAAACATACTTTAATTCTCCTTTTTGTGGTTCTTATTTTGAATAACTACTTTCTTCCAACCACTTACACCCAGACTTCCTAAGCAGAGAAGCCAATCTTTCTTCTACACACAAGAGAACCACAAACACCTGTCAATCAGTACCAATACAACTGGCCATATGACCACCAATACATTATATATTCACTTTCCATCTCAATGAATTCTCCTTTGCTTTCAGGTTGCTAGTCTGAATAAAAAGATTTAATTTTTAAAAAAGATTAACAGTCTGGATCTTCTTGTCTTTTTCTTGTTGCACACTTTCTAGCTGCGTTCTACTCTAGTGGAAATCTAATACACTCTACTCTAGTGGAAGTCTAAAATGTCAACACCATTTCCACGGCCACTTTTGTGACCCTTATAACTTCTAAGTCTCAAAATATTTGTTTTTAATAATTAAAATAGCAACTAACATTTCCTGACAAGGGGGCTAGTGCTGAGCATTTTACAAGTATTTTTATTTCTCCGTCTTAACAAGCTTGTATATTTTTAACACCATTTTAAATTAAAAGGTGCCAACAATTTACACCTGGACTGTGGACATCATCTCCTTTTCTCCCCACATTTGTGTTCTCTACACTGACACCAAATGATAAAGTGATTTCCTAAAAACACATATAGATTACATCACTGCCTCCCATGCCACTTTAATTCCTTCCCTCTCTCTTTCTCTCCTTAGAAATACTGATATACTTTACCACTGTTGCTTGAGTAAAGGACAAAATCCTTAAGATGGAGGGGTACCGGCCCCGATGTAACCTCTAGCTTCACCCTATAACCACCCACCTATCTCCTTACTTGCTAGTAGTATAGCTGAACCATTCTCAGCACACTCCATGCTCCCTGTCTAAAGCTTCTACCTGAAAAACACCTCTCAGTCTCATTCTTTTTGCCCACTTATTCCCAACTTTTTCCTTAGCTCAAGAATCACCTATTCAGGGAGGCCTCACCTGACCTGCCAGCATTCATAAGTTCTTTTGTAGCACCAGGACACCTCCTCAGCAAGCACTTAGCATGGCTGGAATTTGATGACTTTGATTAATGCCTGCAAGCTCCTGCCTTGTGGCTCTCAAACTGTAGTTCTGGGACCAACAGCATCAGCATCACCAGGGAATCTGTTAGAAATGCAAATCCACCCCTAGGAACTACTAACTCAGAAATCTGGGAGTAAGATCAGTAATATGCATTAGTAAGCTCTGCAGGTGATTCTGATACATTCTAGAATTTTAGAAGTAAGGTAGGCTGTAAGCTCCAAGAGAAATTTCTTAGATCATCCTTTTGCCTTGTGTGTGTGTTTAGGTTTCTGTAATATTTTTTTTAATTTCATGCTTGATACAGTCATTGTATTCTCAATTATTTTTATTTATTTATTTATTTATTCTGTTCTTTGGATCACAACCTCTGTGTTTTTTTTTTTTTTTTGGATACCTCCCATCCCTCCTCCCTCTGGTGCCCCTTTCATTCTCTCAAGCCCCACTCTGTTGTTTACTAGTTGTGCTAAATAAATCCATTAGTCTCTCTATGGCAGTGTCCTTTCACTGGGTGAGGGACTGTGTTGTTGGAACTAGGCAAGCCTTACTGGTAGGTTTTCAGTCTTAAGTTTGCTTTGGGTGGCCAGTCTGTATTCATTTGTGGTCGGTTCATGTTTTCTTGCTGCAGGCTGTCTTCTCCAGTCCCATCTCCATTGCTTTGCTGCTTTTCCTTACTGCTCTGGTGTCAGATTTAGGGGATCTTGCCCCCAGCCAGTGTTGGTCAAGAAGTTTCTCTGTGAACACAGGTGTCTGTGAATGGCCTTTGAAGATAAACTTCTCTGCCTCAGTTTGCAGTTTTGATGTGGGGCCGATTAACCCATCTTTAGTCATCCTAGGGTGTGCTGCTCTCCTTGAAGGCATCTCCAGAATGAAGTCCCGGGTCTTCTTGGCCCATTGAGCACATAAGTGCACATGGTGACATCGTGTCTCTACAGTTGTTTCTCTTGTCTCACATGTTCTGGTTCTCTCTGTTGTCCATCTGCTGTGTCCAGCTCAGGCTTGTGGGCAGGATCTTTGCATGATCCCTCGCCCATTCTATGTTGGGGTTTGTGTTGTGCACTGGTATTTCCCTGCGCAGGGTGGGCCTAGACAGCTGAGCCTGCGCCCTCCCATACTCCCCTTGGGGTAGCAGAGGGCAACATGGCATGGTGATCTGAGCTACAGATGGCTGCCCTGTGAAGCAGCTATCTGCTGGTGGGTGGGGTCCCCTCCCCCACCCCATCCCGCCCATTTTGTACACTGTTTTAAATGAATGAGGCTAGGAAAGGAAAATAGAAGAAAGGGAAGAGGCAAAGGAAGGAAGGAGGGAGAAAGGGAGGAAGTGAAGAAGGGGGAAAACTAGGACTGTGGAAGGTTAAACAACCTTTTCAAAATCAAAGGTCCATCTCATAAGTAACAAAATCAAGAAATAGAATTCTTTGTCACTGTATTTGCAAGCATATTTCTTCTTAATAGTCCAAAGAAACACTGAGAAATACCATGCTCATATTTGTAGTTAGTAATAACTGGACCAGTTTCTAGAATTTCCCCTTCGTAGATACAGTTTTCCATACTCTCTCATTTATATACACATTGTCAAGGAGATGTTACTTTTAAATATACAACAAAGGTACCTAAGCATTTCTAAGAGCCTTACTTTGGGATTCTAATGGCTATATCCAGGATGAGATGAGGTGAAACTGTAGAATTCACTGTAGAAAAATTTCTTTAAATCGACATAACTGATATTCATAAAATAACAAATAAGGTGTCAATAAGGAGTTTGGAAAGTACAGGATAACAAAAGTAAGTATTCACAACTTTTTTAAATAATTTATTTATATATAAATATCACATCTTTGTGATCTCAGGGGTTCACCCCACCTCCTTGACCATTCCCACCCTGTTCCCCCCCCCACCCAAGTTGTGTACTTTAATTTGGTTGTTTTGACTTTTCTTCATGGTTTTTTGCTTATCTTCCCCATGTCCTATATAGTAGCAAAACCATTTGGTTTCTGTCTTTTTCTTCTTGACTTGTTTCTGCTAATATGAATTCCTCTAAGTCCATCCATGTTATCATAAAATCATCCAATTTGTCATTTTTAATTGATGAGTAATATTCCATTGTGTATATATAATCACGTTTTTTTCATCTAGTCATCTGTTTTCGGACATTTCGGTTGCTTCTATGTTCTTGCAATGATAAATAGGGCTGCAATAAACATCTGAGTACAGGTACAACTTTTATCTAAACATTTACATGTAAAATGTTATAATAATACAACATATTATCTATAACATCATAATCCCTAATTTATTATAATTATAGTAAGTCAATTATCAGTTTTTCTTATACCTTCTCTCATACACATACACACACACACACACACACACACACACTGTTCTAATGACCTCAATAATAGTTAATCATACTTAAGGAAGTATGATGAGAGATTAAAATTACCAAAAAAAAATTTAGAAATTTATTTACATACTAACAAATTAATTTATTTACATACTATGCAATTTTATGTAAATAAATTAATTTATTTACATACTAATAAAATTAAATGATGTACCAATAAAAGTTAAACTCAGCTTTAAAAATCATTACTTTAAAACATTTTAAGATAAATGAGTGAAACTGTCCTCCCTTGGGCTATCAAACCCATTTCCCAGATGTAATAATTACACTTAACCTTTTTGGGAATTACCATCACAGTCTCTCTTGAAACATCTAGAGACAAATCTTCATCTCTACACAGAAATGAATGTGTCTACATACAAATATATATTTATATAAAAGAAATATAAATTACATTTATTCACAGAGTTTTTAAATAATAAAAAAGAAATATGTTAGCTATGTCCAAGCACATTGCATATTGTGTTACTACTCTATGGACAGAGGAACTTGATGAGGGCATTTATTATTAATAAATCTCCAAATGTCAAAGATTCAAGAGCAATTTTCTTCCCAATCATTAAATACACTGGGACATTAGAAGGCCTGTGTTAGGCTGAGATCTCAAAGCACTTATCTCAAAAGACAATGAGGACTGGAACAAGAAAGTGAAAACCAATGTATCCTGGGAAGAGGCTTAGTAGCAACCTTTCATCCCAAGGGTACTTTAGCCACCATTCCATGCACCTCCTCTTTTCCTTATCTGTACATCAAACTTCAGAAAACTTGGATTCCTAGACCTGGAATAATCACTCACATACACACACACACACACACACACACACACACACAGAGAGAGAGAGAGAGAGAGAGAGAGAGAGAGAGAGAGAGAAATATGGGTGCACTTTTTTTGTTTGAAGAATCTAATTTCAACCTGTGTTCTAATTTTTATACTTATTGCTGTATTTTTAAGAAGTTATCAATAACAAGTCCAGTTTGTTAAAGTTAACAAACTATATTCAACTCAAAACAAGAGCTCATTGGAATGATATAAACAAAGCATGATCACCATCCAATGAGAAAATAGAAATCTGGGCAAGATAGGTTACTTCACTGCTTTCATGTACAGGAAACATGTGAGCTGATATAAGCAAACAGGTCAGTTGATTGGAAAGATACAGGAATCTGCAGTAGACTCCTTAAGATATGGGAATACTGGGTTTTGGGAACTCACTAGATCTGGGAACTGAGCTGTTCCAAGGAAGCCTGGGAGTCCTCCCTCTACATAGCTAATATCTGCTTCTCTCTCTTCATTCTTCTCTTTCAGTTGGTCAACATTCTCAGTTTCCCAATTTACAGAGCAACAAATGGCCACACCAAAAAGACACACTGGGAACCTGATAGAACTAATTATAATTTATTAGGTGAGGAGATTATTAACAGCTTGGAAAAGAAGCCCAATTCTGATCCAAAATAATTCACTGCTTAAAGTTTTTATGGAAATGGCTTTTTTCAAGGTTACCAAATGGATAGGTGAGCAGCTGGGATTACTAGTAAAGAAGTTACTACACTAACTTTGGGAAAGCAAGCATTATTAATTAAATATCAATTTCATTTTGTCCAGTCACAGCTTTTCATGTGGATGCACAAACCAGCTCTCATTTAACCAAGAATCTTAACTTTTCCAGTTGGGATGGCTGTAAATCTCAGCTTCCCTAGTCCTTTGAGACAAATGGGATGCATAAATTAGAAAAACAGAGACTGCCAGACCAGAAAATGTAAAACTTCTAAAGGTTTTAATTCAAATATGAGCCACTGAGTGCACTCCACATTATGTGGAAAAAGTTATGGAGCATCTTATTTTAATTAATAGAGCATTGAAACTCGCTGAAAATTTAAAGCATGAAAATCAAGAACATAGCACAGAATTTCTTTGAATTAAATTAGCATATGGCCACATGAACCAATTCTGAAATAGTCAGGATAAATCATGGCCATTAAGAATGCACTGGATCTCCATTTCATGTAAATAATACATGAGAACCTTCAAAGGTCAGGTGTCTAGAGCACCTACTACTCAGGGAAAAATTATACAATATTGTACAACGCTGATCTTGGAGTCTTGGTTATATAATATCATAACCCTTTGGTGAGAGTTACACAATCTCTAAATTAAAGTTATTACTTTTTCATCAAAAGTAGATTTTATAAAACAGAAACACAATCCTACTACACATCAATTCAAAGGGAATTTTCTTTCAGGAAGGGGCAAGTGATCTCTGGCTGCAGAGATTTGTCTGTTATGAAAGCCTGCTACATAATTCTACAGTCTGGGCCAAACTCACTCCTGGAGAGGAACTGCCTCTGTCTTCACTTCTCGGTTTTGTGAGTCAAAGCTTCTACCTGGATTATGGCAAGGGTATGTGGCAATCTTCATAGTCAGTCACACTCTTTTGTCTCTTGGAGAGGCCAATCACCAAAAAAGGAAAGGGATTTCCAGCCATGGACACAAAGTTTGCACTTTGAGGTTAAACTCTTCTATACTTCCCCGGCATTGTCACATCTTGTATTTCTACTCCACATTCTCCTCTTCATCAGTCCCTTCTACTCTTGCCAGGAGCTGCCTTTTATTATCACTCCCCATCTGACAGATGCTCCTTCAGTCTCCCTCAGATAGTCAAGTATTATTTAGTTCTAACTGGCTCAGATCTGAGCCTAAGTTGCAGAACCAGACTCCATCTACTGATGAAAATCTCCACTGTGTTCTCATAAGGTAACTCAAATTCCATATATCTAGCATCCAAGCCATCTTTTTCTGGTCCTCCAAAATAAATCTGTTCCTTCTCTGTGCTCCCTTCATCAGTGAATATCTGATTCCACTGCCTTCTCCAGGACCCATGCCAGAAACCTGAGTCAGCCCTGCTTTCACTCTTTCCTTCACTGTTCATGTATAATTAGTCACCGAAGCCTGTCAATGATATCTCCTAAAAAATATCTCGAGTCTAGGTACTTTTCTCCATTGCTCCAACCATCACCTCAGAACAAGCAGCTGGTATTTTCCACCCAAACTGCTACAACAAAATCCTAATGTGTTTCTGTGCCTCTGATCTGCCAACCCCCAATCATTCTCCACACTATCGCAGTGATTGTGCAAAGGTATAATAAATCTGCTCATGTCACTCACATGACTAAAACTTTACAACTACCCTTCACTGCTCTTACTATAAAGACTTGGTATCAGTGGTTCTCAACCAAGGAGACCTTTACCTCTATGTTCAGCGATAACTGACAATGCCTGAAGATATTTTTGGTTATCACAACTGGGGGGTGAGAGAGGCAAAGGTTGCTGCTGGCATCAAGACGGAGACCAGAGATGCTGCTAACCATCCTACAATGCACAGGACAGCTCCTATCTCCAATAAAGAATTTTCTAGTCCAAATGTCAATAGTGCTGAGATTGAAAAGCCCAAAACGCACAGTGGACTTTGACTAACCTTTCTACCCTTTCATGGTACTCTCCCTTCATTCCCCATTGACCTAAACCCAATTGAGTCAGTCAAAGGAAACCTCTCAAAATATTGTGTTTACATTCTCCTTTAGATCTTCCTGCACTTACCTTTATTACTGATCATGCTGTCTGTCTGCTTTTTTTTTAATCTCACAAATTCAAAGTCTCTTTTAAGGTTTCAGCTCATTCATCACTTACCCTGTAAAAATGTTCTTGTCCTCCAAGAATTAGGTGGCCCCTAGACTCAATTAGCTCTCTGTCCTTCTCTGTTTTATAACTGTCTGATGATTTACTAGTGAATCAGACTGAAAATCAGTCTATTCCTAATTTTCCCTATATTTGGTTCCCAACAGTAACACAAAATCTTGCCCGGTGGGCACTCTCATGTTTGTTAAATGAATGCACAGTTTGAAATCAACATAACTTATATGATATCAACAAACTACTAATCCTCTTCATTTAGCACACCTTCATTGGCAACCCTATTTAAAAATTTGTCTACAAATATAAGCACCAAAAGATACTGACAAGTTGAGAAAAGTGGCAAAGATGGCTTGTTGACAGTCAGGGTACTTAGAAGTTTGACAGCTATGCAAGTGAGTAAGACCGCTGGCAATGACGTGAAATTTTGAATCCTGATTGTTTGACTTTAATAGCAATTAGGGATCAAAATAGTGCATTAAAAAGAAAAAAGTAAATACTAAGTTACTGTCCCAGATTATTATTCAGAGAAACACACACACAGAGACAAAATTCTGGTGCTTTAGTAAATGAAAGAAACCAAATGAAGCAGGAAGAAGTAGGTATCGCTCTTTCTCTCCAAAATTATCAAACAATAGGTACTAGCAGCTTGGGAAGAAAAGGACATTGAGTGAATTCAAAGATTCAGGGTGCTATCCTGAAGAACAGCAGCAGCTTCACCCAGAAACTTGACAGAAATACTAAGTCCCATCTCAGACCTCCCTAAAAAAAAAAAAAAAAAAAAAAAAAATCCAGTGGTGGAGCCCTGCAATTTGAGTTTGGAAAAGTACTGCAAGGCATGCTGCTTCCTACTGAGGCTTGAAACCAGCACCCTAAGTCATCCTCTACTGAAACAAAATTCCACTTTGACAATAACAACACTTAAATATATATCTACTATGTGCCAGATCCTGTTGCAAGCTGCATAGGCATTAATCAGGCAATAATGATACTGGCCCATCTCCATTTTACAGATGAGAAACACATGGACAATACCATGTGGCTTTCCGAATTACAGAAACACCTGATTTTCCTGGAAGTGGAATCACCTCAGAATCTGAGCTTCTGAGCTTTAGTATGCTTTGTAAAAATGTTCTCTATTTTACCATCCTCATTAAGGATCCATTTCAGAATTGCTAATCCTGAACTTAATACTCTAGCAGAGTGTAGGGCTGTTCCTGGCTGCCTTTTTGTGGCCACAACCTAACTTCTGTAGCCTAACAGTTCTCAACCGGCAGCCCACTGATCTTGAGAAAACAGAGGTACCTCAGATACCATGAGGGGTCTATAAGACCCAATCATTTTGTAATAAAACTAAAGTGCATTTGCCATTTTTATTTTCTTGGCATGCAAGATACAAAAGCAATAGCAGGTAAATGTGCTAGCATGCCAGCGTGAACTGAAGCAGTGGCACCAGACTACACGCACAGCCGTCGAGTTCCTCCAGGCCATGCACTCGCAATAAAATAAATAGCAGTTTCAATTAAGAATGTTCTTAATGGAGCAGTAAGAATTATTAATTTTATTAAACTTTGAGTACACATCCTTTTAATATTCTATGTGATAGAATGGGAAAATGTATAAAGCACGTTTACATATTCAAATAACCATTGTCTCCAGGAAAAGCACTTGTGCAATTGTTTGAATAGCAAGCTCAACTAGCCACTTCTTTCACAGAACACAATTTTAACTTGAAGGGAAAATGAACAAAAGAGGACTATTTAGAGTTGGGCATTTGGCAGACATTTTTTTGAAAATGAATGAAGCAATAACTTAAAGAAAAACAACAGTATTGAATGCCAATGGTAACAATCTAGTTTTCAAGTGAAAATTAGAATGGCATAAAACCTGTAACTGTCACCAAGAGGGTGACAGCATACCCAGTATTTAGAGACTTTTCTGATGAAATGTTTGAGTGATGACAATAAGAGATGTATTGTGTTATAAAATGTGCTAACATTTTAAAAAGCTACATTAACTCAGTGCACCAACATTTTCAAATGACCAACACAAGATGTTAAAATAATCATGCATGGCTAAAAAATCCATTTGAAGTATAAGTTAGACCAGTGAATTTTAACTAACAGAATATGAAAAGTTCATTGATTTGGTTTCCAATTTCACATTGCAACTAACCTTTAAGAAACTCCCACTTGGAGTTTTGCTGTAGTAACAAAGTAGAAGTCCACAATTATGTGAAAAGACTATTCAAATACTCCTCCCTTTTCCAACAACCTTATCTGCATATGACTGAATTTTCTTCATCTCCTTAATCAACACAACATATTGCAACAAACTCCAAGCACAGATATAAGAATACAACTGTTTCTATTCAGGAAGACAGTAGAGAAATTTGTAAACTTAAAAATTAATGCTACCATCCTCCTTATTTTTTACTTTGTAAAATATAATTATTTCTTATAAATAAATATGTTATTTGCTCTACACGGAACAAACTTAATATTGCTTTTATGTGAGTTAATATTTTTAAATTTTTCCAGCTTTAACTTCTAATACCAAATTCCAATAGATGTAGCTCATATGAGTAAAAACTTTTCAAGGTTCTCAATATTTCTAAAAGATCCTAAGTCACAAGCTTTGAGATGCAACGAATTAACCTATAAACCCACCCTTCTTGCAGACAGCTCATTAAGATCCTACTTAGTATCTCAGATCACTTGCCTTCCAAAAGCCTTCCCAATTTACATGCTACCAACTCCAATCACTCTGTAGACTGATTCCCATCATTATACTTTCATAAGCCCAGTCTAGCTGCACAAGACCTGTCACTGTGGCCTGATAGTTCACTTACTGATATGACCTTGGGAAAGTTCCTGGCTCTAAACTTCAATATCCTTATTTGTTAAACAGATAATCATTGTGTCTACTTCACAGTGATTAGCTGCTGGGAGAATATCTGTTCTCCTCAAATCCACAAGCCCTAAACCCCAGTGTGGCTCCATTTGGAACATGGAAGTCATTAAAGTTAAGTGAGGTGATAAAGGTAAGACTCTGATCTGATGGGACTAGGGTGTGTATAAGAAAAAATGCCAGAAAATTAGTTCTCCCTCTCACTCTCTTCCATGAGAAGGGACAGAGAGAAAAGGAGAAAAGGTCTGTAAGCTCAGAAGAGTGTCCTAACTAGAGTCCTAATCAGTCAGACCTCAAAAAGAATGAGAAAATAAATTTCTCTTGTTTAAGTAAAGCAACCTATGGTATATTATGACAGTTCAAGCAGAAGTGGACTATAGGGTGAATTAGAGAAGATGAGCAATGCATTTAGCACAGTTGCTGGTGTAGAGGAAGCACAACCAATATTCTCTATTATTTTTATTCATTCAGCAATATTTCTTTTGTCTCCACTACAGCAACCCTTACTCCTGCTATCATGGAGTTCTATTGTCTGGGGAGGATACAGGAAGTAGGGAGGTGATAGGGTTTAAACAAATAACTATTTAAAAAATAAACAACAGTTGTATTCAATGTTATGGAAGAAGTCAAAAACACTAAAAGAAGATTTAAAAGGAAACACATGTTAGACTGGAAGGGAAGTAGGCATTAAAGCATCTTTGAAAAAGAGACATTTATGCTTTCACCAAAAGATGAAGTCTTCCTCATCTATATTCCTATAAAGCAAGGTCCACCCCTTGTTTGATGAACTACCACAGGATGAAAGAATCTGCTATTTTCACTATTAGACATTTTTATCTAACTTAAGCTACATTCAGAAGCCCAAAGTCTGATTTCTTGATTTTATATGACATTCCCAAATGTAATATTTGTTCTGGCTTTACTGTGAATGTCCTCAGCTTAGTGTTTGCTGAGAATTACTAACAGAAGTACAATTACCTTTGAGGAAAATTGAAAAATGACCTTTACAGTCAAAAAAGGTAGACTATAAAAGGATCAATAAACCAAAGTCCCCAGCTTCCCAATTCACCTAACTAATGCTACAATAAGAAAGAATTAATTCATAAGGCCAGGATTTTCAGAGAAGTAAAGACCAGCAGGTGAGAAGAACGACAGAAGAGAATCTATGAAAGTAGATGCCAGTCTTATGTCAAGTGACTTCTCCTGCTCAAAGAACAAAAGCAATGGAAAGCTTTGAAAATGATCCACAGTGCTAATAAGGACGAGCTGCAAAAACTACAGTAAAAGCAGTATATTTTAACCACCTGCCCTTAGAAACAAAACATGTTCTTGCCAAAACACAGACCAGCAAAAAGGAAGGAACAGGAAGATGAAAAGCAGCTATGACTTCCTGTTGGCAGAGACAAAGGAAGGTCATTCTCAGACTGTCCAGATAACATAACAAAACATTAAAACATCTCTCTCTGTGTCTCTGTCTCTGTCTATCTCTGTCTCTGTCTGTCTCTGTCTCTCTGTTTCTGTCTGCCTGTCTCTTTCCCTCCCTCTCCCGCTCCCTCTCCCTCTCCCTCTCTCTCATTTTTCCTTAGGCATTCCCAGAGATGTTCTGTGAGAGCAGGACTCTTCAAAAATTCTTTCTTTAAGTTGAATAGAATTCAGGCTCTTGACAAATCAGGAAACACAAATAGCTTTGTGCAATTTCCATCTGGGAGCCAGTAGAACTGGTACCAACTTCAGAGTATGAGCTGAAGTTGTCACTTATTTATGCCCAAGATTCCCCACCTCTCACTTAAGCAAAATGGCCTGTGAAGAAATTGGTTCATATATAAAGAGGCTGTGATTCTTTAGAAATAAGAAAGTATTGTTATAGTCAATGTAGAACCACATTTTATATCAGAAATATATATTATGCTATGGATATGCACTCATAGATCTCAAGCAACTCTCCCATTACATAGACCCAGGAAGCATTTTTGAATTGTCCAAGAGGGTCCTCAAAGCAAGCTATACTCAGGTCTCCTTACTCTCTTTCTGTTTCCCCCATCAGTGTAGTTGTTTGGGGGAAAAGAGGACTGTATTTTCCTTTAAGTCTCATGACTAGTCTTACCCCTTTTCTCTTAGAAAAGAATCTCATCTTTATGACCAATGAAAGGAAACCAACTTTGACTACCCTCAGCTTTCCAATCCCCCCCACTTTCACCTTTCCTCAGTATACAAGCTACATTATGTTCACTCCACCCTGCCATCTTCCCTCCCATCTCAAAAGATGAAGCATCACTCACCCATTTCAACCCAATCTCCCAAGGTACCAGCACTTCAGTCCCTCCAATTCCTCAGGGACTATGAACTCAGCTCTCCTGTCTCTTCTTGTTCCCAAAGGTCTTCTTCTGTACAAGTAATTGCTTGCTCAAGGTTTGTTCAATGAAATATATGCCACATTCCACATCTAGCTAGAATTTTCACCAACCAACTCTACTGTTTTCACAGACAAGCTTCATTACAGGGTAAACCAAGAGAAGTTTTCAAGAGATTCTGAATGTCTATCAAGTTCCCAGGTGATACTGACAATCCACAGACCACACTTTGAGAAGTATGTCTCTATACTTGCAATTTTGTTTCTGTTATTAGAACCAACGTCCATTTTAAATGGGCTGATTCCACTTACACATGCCCTTGGGGTAAAAATACCTTTATTCTAGGGACCTCAATTAAATATAACAATACATCCTTTTTCACTCTTTTTGTATATCTGCAAGAACAATAAATAACAAGTGGTTCTTGGGTTTCTGCTGGATGGCTAACATGTTTTAGTTCAAGGACAATTTCACTGGTCATATGAAAACAAAACATTCCTTTGAAAGCTTTCCTAAGTCAAAAAGCATAGAGAAGAAGCAATTTCCATTTATATGGAAAAATATTTAGTGTTCTCAGATCCAAAAAACAGCTTACCAAATCATAGCAAATAATACATAAAACCAAAAGTAACACTAACAAATGTAAAAATAGGAAAGGTGTGATACATATATAGCCTGCAAAAAGGTAGCTCCCTGGGAAAGAGATAGAGATCAATGCCTCTCACTGTTGTGGGGAGAGGAAGAGAAGGAACCACATTGGCTCTGTGATGGCTGTTGAAAAACTAATGCTGAACACTCTTGGACTTTTGTCACAAAAGTAAAAATTCTCTCCAGATTTATTGAGGTTAGCAAAAATAGGCCTCAAAGTAGGTCTTTCATGAAAGTGAAGTGGCAAAATGTGAACTTTTGAAAAGACACTTGTATGCTCAAAAGCAAAGTTTTCAACAAATAATGGAGCCACTATTTTCAAAATCTGATCTACAAGGGTAGGATTAAATTTCTGAGCTCTTGTGGACCAGTGGCAAGAACCACTTCTATATTCTAGTTGAAATTTGTAAGAAATTACTCACCAAATTTTATTTGTGCTTGTTTTATTATTTTATTTGCTTTGTTTGCATTGTTTTATTTTTCAATATAACTGAAGCTTAATCCTCCTGACAGTTGGGGATATGTCCAAAAGCATCCAAAAAAAGGAAGCATTAACCATTTGAAAGCAGTGAGAAGTCAGAGGTGAACACTTGGTGTCCTGGATATTTTTCTAACAATTTTTTATTATTATTCTAAAAGAACATTCAATAATAAATTATCATAAATTAATCTACTAGTGGAATATTGTATCATATGCATTACTTTTGTCATACTAGACACAATTAGACACAATGAGTTGTCTTAAAACAAAGATCATTAAGCTGTAAATGGAAATGCTAACTTCATTTGCATTCAGATGTGTCTTCACCTTGCCCTTGAAGATGTGGAGAGAAAAGCAAATGCTCAAAAGCAAAGTTTTCAACAAACAATGGGGCCACTATTTTAGAAATCTGATCTACAAGGTAGGATTAAACCAGAAGGTCCTCACAAGAAAAGGAGTCTCCATCAGATGTATTTCCCTTTGTCTTCCACAACTGAGCTCTCAGAATTCATATTCTAATATGATCCATAATTAGGAACTCATGTCTCCAGCCAGGTTCAATGTCTCAAAATGTCAGGTCTTACTGAAGCTCTCAGGGCTCCCTTCAAGCCTCCAAGATATGCTCAAACCCTTCAGCCTGGACCATCTGATGCTCAGAAGCTGGACCTGGGCTTAGTCTCTACCCAGCTCTGCAACACAGTCCTTTCTCCCTCCATATTCATACTTTATACCCCCCCCCAAACTTCTCTCCTTTACATCTTCAAGGGCAAGGTGAAGACACATCTGAATGCAAATGAAGTTAGCATTCCCATTTAAAATTAAAGGATTTCAAACTCCAGACTATTTTTTGTTTTGCATATTTAAGGTCTCTGATTAGTCATTCTATATAAATGGTTTCTCATAAGGCATATTCATCTCAGATTGAAAATTTCTGAATTCAGTAACAACAATGGCCAATGCAAACATGAATCCATTCATAAGTCACTCCACTGTTTACTGGTCTGGTCTGGTGACTTCAGCTTAGATCAAAATGGGAACACCAAGAATCCCAGAATAACCAAACACAGATATGGATACAACAGACATAGATAAGACCTATATGCCCATAGCTGGTCTCTAGGGTTCTAGAAGCTATAACTTATCACAGGGCTGGTGGTGATAAATATGGGCAAAGGAAACAAGTCTTTTGACTGTAAGAAAAGAATGTGATAGCTTACCTGTATGAAGAGGGGTACACAGTGTATTCCCCTAGTAGAGGAACTCTTCAACTGGAACAGTCTGGCAAGTCAGGATCCCATAGAAAGCTTCTTTTCCCCTTCTCTTTTGGGGGTAGTTAGTAAGCGTTATACCTTCTTGAACTCATCTAACTCTTCTGGAGAGCTTGGTTCAAAATCTGCTGCCTAACCAATAAGAACCCTAGAAGCTCAGAGTGCTTTTTTAAGTGGATGATCAGTTTCCGTATACAACAATCCCTTGGCAGCCCTCATAATTTTAATCCTACATAAACTACTTCCCTGACTACCAAATGCACAATAGTACTCACTCTTGCCCTGACCTACAAACTGCATACAGATTGTATCAGAATCTACTGCTATACTTCATAGGCTGTAAATTAATAGCTGTTGCTTTGAAACAAATCAGATCCTGAGTTCTGCATCCCCCATAAGCTAAGAAAAAAGAAAAGCCTTAAAATACAGGTCCCTATACCAAAAGTTCAGGCAGGATGGAGTCTCCAGACTCCCAGGAGTCTCCATGGAATGAATTCAGTGACTGTACATTAGGTGTGGTAGACTTGAGACACTGCAAGGAGTGAATCTCTGTAAATATAAGGCTGCTTGCTACTGTTTTCCATGGAGGTGGGGTATATGTCTGTGCCCCCTGCATATCTGCATGTATGCTTGTGTGTGTGTATGTGTGTAGGGTGAGACCTGAAGAGTGAGTAAAGTCTTCAATTAACATAGCTCAAATGCTAAGCAGTGGGTGCAATTTGATACCATGTGATTCTTTTTGGCAAAGCCCTACATTCCATCTTGAGTACTTGAGTACAAAATACTCCAGAGTACTCAGGAGTAAGCACTTCCTTGCTGTTTTCTGTAAATAACATGGCCACTGATTTAATGGTCTATACCATGTCCAAGTATATTTTTCATCACCAGTAGCAAATCAATAGGAAAGTAATGCTTGGATCTAGGAATTATTTTATTTGGAGGTTGCAAATTTATTGAATCTATCCAGTTAGTTAACAAGAATCACATACATACTGAATAAAATACACATATATATCATAGCCTAACCTTTACTTTATTCCCAGGCTTCCCTCACAATGGAATATCAAGTAAGCAATTAGAGAACTACAGGATGTAAAACAACCAGAGTATTTTGGCTAAAGAAGCTATGACTCTAAAGTGTGATACATTCATCTATTGTGTGTCATAATGAAGGCAGTAATTTGTTTCACTGCCGTTTAGAAGGCACGGCTACTCTGCAGAAAAGCATCCAAAACATTAAGAAGATCAAACAGAAAACTAATTTCTTAAGCATTGGTGCCAGAACCAAAACTTTAGCAATAGCAGAAGGTTACAATAGTACATTTTGAGCTTTAAAGAAATTCAGATTTGAGAAAGTGGGAGGGGTGGAGGGAAGGGATGGGTACAGAGTTTCCTTGGAAACTAAATGTGATATTATTGCAGCAATAAGCCTCAGGAATCATTGTTTAGAGGGTGAAAATACTGCTCATATGCTTAAAACTGGACAAGGGTAATTTAGAACCTAAATAATTGTGATCTCTCTGAGAATCCTTGGGGAACTCTAAAGACTGCTGTAGAGTGGAGCTGCCATGTAGAAGCTCATAAATCTACAGAGGAACATGATAAAGGCCCCCCTGTGAGGTTGCAGAAAGCAGATGACCGTGATAATGAGTTACAGGTACAATTTCCAGGGCACTGATATAAATAGGCACACCAGTCAAGTCATTCAGCTGTCCTCCTTGGGCCTTCCTCATGGCCTTGTGAGTACGTCGCCCGCCCAGATATGTGGCTTGCAGGGAGACACAGCTCCATTCCTTATCCCAGACCTTCTCCCTGTCTCTTGAGGTTGGACACCCCACAAACTTCACTGTGTATCACCTAGAAAAACAGAGAAAATACTATTTTCTTCTAATGGTTACTATATGAGCTAAATGAAGGAGGGAAAACCCAGGATATTCCTTGGTATATAGTAGGGCGTTTATTCATGTTAATGATCTTTTCCCAATGAACAATGGGTTTACTTTAACCCCCTGTATTGTCTGCTTCTTTTTACCATAAACAAACTTACCTGAGAAACCATGGCAGGCAAGTCATTATAGGAACTTGTGGGGTATGGCATTAGATCAAGCCAGAGTTGAGGTATATTTTAGAGTTACAGTTCCATTAGCCAAAATACTCTGATTGCTTTGTATCTTGTATTTTTCTAATTGTTTGATATTACATTGTGGGGAAGGCCTGGGAATAAAGTAAAGGTTAGGTTATGATGTATATGAATATTTTACTCTTGGTATGTATATACATTCCAGTAACCTGACTGAAGAGATTCAATAAATTTGTAATCTCCACATAAATTAATTACTATATCTAAGTATCATTTATCTGAACAATTGCTGCTGCAACTAAAAATATCCTTGGACATTTAAACTACTGAATCCAGCAGCCAGGTTTACTTCAGAGTTAAGTAACAACAGTGCTGATGATATGGGGATGCTGGGTAGCAGAGGATCATGTATGGGTGATGAGCTGAGCTGAAACCAGGAATGTCTGAAGTAGAAGAGCATTTTTTCATGAGGATGGGGCCCATATCAGTTGGTTTCTCCACCTGTATGTATGTCTCTATGCCAGTGCCATAGCTGGAACATAGTATTTACTCCAGAAGGCATTTCTGAGTGAACATTAAGGGCAACACCATGAGTCAGGAACACACAAAGCCATGAAGAGATAGGAACCAAGAGTTCTATTTAGAATAAAAAATACAAATGAAAACCACAAAGCAATACAAAGCTTCCCTCCATGACTATTTCATACAGGTATTTAACAAATACTTATTGAGCACTTATTACATGCCAGGGACTGTTTGAAGAGCTTTAGAATAAAACATAAAGAAAAGGTATCTCCCAGAGCTTATAGTCCAGTGACACTCAATGATGTGACAGTGAAATGGTTTATGTGTCTGTCTCATTCACCCAGCTGTGAGCCTCTATAAACACGGCCCACAGTTTGGTCACCTCTGACTCCTCAGAGCCAACGACTGAGCTAATGTTCCTCTTAGTCCATAGGAAAGAGCACAGTAGGCATTTTTTTGAAGTGCATTCAGCATCAGGCTAAAGAGAAGCAGAAGCACATAATAATATTGTCATGGGAGAAGAAGCACTGCAGTCCTAAATTTGAGTCTCAGCTTGTAGGGTAAATGAATAGGTCAAGCTTTTTCTGCCATTAGCCTCTAATACCAGCAACTGTGTTATCGCATCCTCCCCATGTCTGGTCCAGTGGGTGTGTGCACGCATGGGTGGGCACACCTGAGTCTAGGAGGCACGGCTAACAGGGCACATCACTCTGTGGGTGGGAGTGAGGAAAGAAGGGGTAATTAGAACTTGAGAGAGAGGGGACTCAAGTGGCTGCTTCTTCGTTACTTATTTTTCCTCTTCATTATTAACAATTCTATGACAATAATTCCAGAGGCTTTAACATTCTTTAGCTGCTACAACCAACAATGAACCGATACAGATTAGGGTGGCTGCAAAACAACTCTACTGATGCTGATGACCACATACGAATTACCTCTTGGCTCCTGTGTATCCATCTGCAAAGTGGAGATGGTGGTGTGTAACTCACAGGGTTGTGGAAGGGGTTAAGGACTTGCTGCCTTTGAAGTAATTAGCACAGAGGGGGCCACTCTGATCAGCAAATGATACCTGCTGTTCTCATGATCATTATCATGATTATTCCTCATCAGGGACAGAGCATGGCCAAGCCCAGCTGGAGAGTGTTTGTATAAAATGGAGCAAATCTACACCTGCAAAACTTTTAATTCAAAATAAGAAAGTCTGACATATAACTCTTTTCTAATGAGAGCTATGTCCAAAGGAGAACCGGAGAACCCCTAACCCCAGAGGGAACACATTTTGCACAAAAAAAGCACCTGTTGATCAGACAGGTAACTGCTGGAGAATGAACCCTGATATCCAGTTCAATTTATTCCTACTGGTGGTTCTCATTAGTTTGCTCTCAAAGATCCTTTCAAAGGATTCACATGCATCTCTGTATTTCTAGTTTTGTTCCTCTGGGCAGGTTACATATGTTTTAACTCAGTTCTAGTGGTTTATGCACAATAACTAGGAATAATGAAACAGAAACAGTTCTCAGAGAGAAATATTCTTGTGCAGATGTTTTGGGCTCACATGAAGGATGATCACATCACACAACTAGTGATTAGAAATGAGCCCAAAGAAGAAAAATATGAAAGAATATGTGCATTATTGTTATAATGGATTACTTATCAAAGCTCAAGTAATAAGAGAGACCAAACAACAAAGCAGCAGGTGTGATTTTATATGGATACATAAAAAAGGACCATGTATTTGTGTAAATGGATGTACATTACAATTACATGTACACTGAGATTTTAAATAGATGTGTAGTGTTCAGTAACACATATATGTAATGCAGTCATTACTTAGCCTCCACTCTCTTAAAACATGTATACAGCATACATGTTCGATAACATATATGAAATATATTGGTTGTCTTTAAAAGAAAAGCCATCTCTGAAATTTAGTAGAGAAATCAATACCAACAACAAAGAGGCTTGAATTTTTGTGGGACTGACCATTTTTAAGTAAATAACCATGTAATAATATATCAATGAACAAACAGCAGAGAAATAAACTGAAAATAAATTGTACAAAATGTTCTCCAGACAAGTCTAAAATAATAGAGTAGAATCAGTTTACAGAAAAGTCTCCTAAATTCTCATTACAATACCATAAGATTGACAGTAAGTACTACTTTATTGTCATTCCTTTCTATTCTTCTCCCTAATCATATATTGAACAGAGTCCCAAATAGATGGCATTAGAACTGCACTCCACATGGCAGCATCTGCAAACTCAGTAATAGTCCTCATGCCTCTCCTTAGACACCAGTCCCATAAATACAGACTCCATTTCTCAAGTGACAATTTTACTCATAGGAAAATAAGTGGCAAGTCAAAATTCAAATGACTGAAGTTGTTTTAGGTAACTCTTAGGTTGTAAAAACTAATGAGGAATAAAGAAAAAAAATTATGAGGGTATTACAACTCTCCCATTAAAATGAAAATCTATGTTATAACTTCATGCTCCTCTTCATACTATACAAGACTGAAGTATCAGCTAATACATCAATTATTCTGTTCCTAAAAAATTGCTTTATGTCAAGTAATAACCTTATTATTAATTTGTTGAAACACTTGCCTAGCTATCCTTCTATACCAGAACCATCTCCAATTCTACATCACCACTCACCATCAGAAACTATTTTTAATTAACAAATTCACTTAACTACCACATTCTTTTTAGGATATAGGGAAAAACAAACAAACGGATAAGAAAAAGCAAAAACAACCAATGGGACTGAACAATGGAACAAGAGAGAAGAAGAGGGAAAGAAGGCGGGGGAGGTGAAGAGCACAAAAGATCAGGACGGTTAACAGGTGTTAGTGAAGTGGGAAAGCCCCGGGGTACACAATAATGCAATAATGTAATATAAATACACATATATATATATACAAATTTTTTTTAATTTAATTAAATTTAAAAAAAAAACAACAACCATCAGAGATAGTTGACATTCTCTGTGGATATCTCTTCTGTCCTATTCCCCATTATACATTCCCAGAAATAATAATGAGTACACTGGATCTGATGTTTGCCATGCCAGTGGTATTTGAAACTTTTAAATCACACATCAGTAAATAATATATTATTTTGCATGGTGATAATTTTGTAATTATGGTATTGTGATATGTATACCTATTTATGTAACTTGTTTTCTTCCCACAATTTTTTTTAATTATTTAAAAAACAAAAACAAAAACAAAACAAGGAGAGGGACTGGAGTGAATAGAAGAGTCATCAACAGGGATTAAGGGGGGAGGCTCTCCAATACCCATTTGCCTATACTGTAAAATCTAAAGTATGAATAAAATTAAAATTATTTAAAAAGAAAAACAAATTCACTTAACTAAATAAAATGAAAATAAGTGTCCGAAAGTCAAAGGACATTGCATCTATGTATCTATTTATACATCTATACACACACACACACACACACACACACACACACACACATATATGCACACATACACTTCAAGAGCAACATAGTAAACTAAAAGCAGGCAATCATATCTCAAAATGAAAAGAAATGTCTATGAAATGATCATTCTAAGGATTTATGAACAGCATCAAGGGGGTTCAGACATGTATAAGAAATGACCAGGCAACAAGACTCAGCCAGGTATTGGTTTCGTGTTTCAGAGACTATGTCTAGATTTGTCTGCACATAAGGCATTGTTGTTACTCTTTTATTCTCTTAATAGTGGCTCCAGTACACAGGAGACATTCTGCATCTAGGTGCTGACTGGACAAATGACTGTCATCTAGTTAGAGGACATGATTTGTCTTTTGAAAAAGTGAAATAATCAAAGAAACACCAGTGTTATAAATGATAAATGTAGCTCACCATAGTGTAAACACTTACTGAATTTCACTTCTAATACTCAAATTTCCATTAGTGGGGTTTTCTGATAATAAAGGGTAATATTTGACCACATCATAAGAGATATTCATCAATCCTTATGGGTATGAAAAACTAGCATTCTGATTTGAATTGCCAAGTGTTCATGTCTTATCATAGCATTAAAACAATCATGCAAATCTGCCTCCAGCTAGCCTCTGATTTGTACTCAGTTGTTTTTTTTCTGATTGAAATTATTTATACACATTTGTACTAAATTCTAAAATTTAATCTTAACATTCAATGTTAAAAGAACAGACAATTTAATATTTGAAATGAATCTGCAAGAAACTGTAAGTGTGTGGATGACAACAAATCTGGTTAATAAGCAAATAATTTGCATGTGTGTTCTTCACAGAACTGAGCACAAACCATTTGCAAAAAATAGCTTAGTGTCATGGACATTATCTCCCCAATATGTGCATGATAAAAGTACCTAAAGTACTGTACATGTGACTAAACAGATGATTAGGAACGAATCTTCACAAAAGCTATATAACTGAAAGATTAGGACACTCAATTCTATAGTTATTTTAGTTTTAAAGATTTGCTTAAACATGGTGGGAAAATTTATACAACGTACGTCCTTTCTTACCATTCAAGTAGAAATCAAGAAGGGTCATCAAAAGGAAGCACAGATTCTTTTAGGAGAAGTAGAATAGCAACCAAAGTTGGAATAGGAACAAGCAATCAAAATTTTCCTTCTAGAAAAGTCTTCCAGGATTAGAGTCAATTCCTGGATTCTACTTTCATTGAAATCCAACCCACATCTGAATAAATTCAGTCTAAAATTGAAATTTAATACTGCCAATAATAATAGCTACTATATATTTTGTGAGGATTACAGCTTTTGTCTTTCATTGAGAAAGTTCAGTATTAGTTCTGTTCTAAAACTCCATGAACAGATGTTATCAAATGAGGAAATTTGAACACTGAGAAGAAATAAGCTGAATATCACACAACTAAGAAGTGATGAAGCTGAATTTAAAAACCAGATCTACCAGTAGTATATTCATTAAGCAAGTACTTTCCAAGCAACTACTATGTGCTGGCTACTGTTCTAGACATAGAGAATATACAGTGTATAAAACAGGCCCCACCTTCACAGAGCTTGTTACAACTTTCTTTCAAGGGTACAGAGTATACTTGCCTGAGAAATTTCTCCTGCCCTTCGGTCTAATAAAGCCCAGTTACAACCATCTCCAAAGCCGAATACAAGACCTTTTTTTCTAAAAGGACTTTCCCTTGTGGATAGGCTAGTTATTTCTCTGCTTCTTTATCCTCCTTTTTTTCCCTGTGTATTTGCTTTGGATACTTTAATTAATGTTTAATCTTCCTGCATTTGTGCCTTGAGGCAGATCCTATGAAGCCCACAGAGCTCAAAATCATAGCCTCCTAGCACTCCACAGGTTTAACATGAAATAATCATGACAATTCAAACCAAAGACCAAAACCCAATCACACTGCCAGAAACACGGGTCAGTTTGTACAGGCCTTCTCTGCCAAATCCTTAATTTCCTTTTATTCTCCTACTCTTCTACTATAGATGACTATTTCTGCTTTCTCCTTCCCAGGGAGGGGTCATACTCTGTGAGAAAATTGCTCCGTCACTCAAGAGTAATGAAACCAGTGGAGCAACAATGAGGTAGAAATGATTACTGGAGGCCCGTTAGGAGGTGCCAACAAGAGACTCTATATTAACCATCACTCCTGTGAGAACAGCCCTCTGAAAGAAAAAAAAAAGAAGACTTTCAGCAGCCACAGTATCTTACAGAATCATCTGACAGCTTATTTATTAAATGCATTTTAATATTAATTCTCCTCTGCATCATCACTGACCTTCAAAACAAAATTTCCTGAGTCTCAAGAACAGAGAGCACAATGGCTGAGGAAAGTAATGATGGAGAAAAGCTGCACTTGAACAAGGATCTCCTGTGCAGTTATATTCAAAACCGGTTGTGACTAAATACCACAACAGGGAGTGGAATGTTTAATATAGAGCTGAAATACAAATAAATTAGAACCCAATTAATTGGGATCCAAATTATTTTTCTGTCTGCACATTTAGAAGAATGTAAATCACAGGAATGCCCAACAATATAAAGGCATTTTCAGTTCCTCCTCAAACATGTCCTGGGACAAAATATGTTCTGTCTTCCCTAGTCCTATAGAAAGGAGAACATGCAGGGAAATGGCTCTCAAACAGCCAAAACACACAATCATATTTCATCTCCTATATTTACTAAATCAAGATGGAGATCAAAACACTCTCCAAAAGAGGCTTCCATTTAGGTCTTATTTTATATAACTGTGACAAAATGCAAATGTAAAATTCACCATCTTGAACATTTTTAAGTGCACAGTTCAGTGACATTTTCATTGCTGTGAAAACCTCACCACCAAAATTCTTCTCGTCTCCCAAAACCAAAACTTTATACCCATTAAACAATATCTCTCATGGCCTCTCAATTAACTCTCCACCAGGAAATTCTAAACAGAGCTCCTCATTCTTTCAATGCTTTAACTGAGCTTTTACTCCATAAAGTATAAATTCAGGCTGTTTTTTTTTTTTAAATGATTTAACACAAATTTAAGTTCAGTTCATATAATAACATTAGGAAAGAATTGCTATTTTGTTTCAAAATTCATCTTTAATCAAGTATCTACTTGGTAACGCTGATGAATGTTCATGGGCCGAAGGCTTGAGTCTTCCAAAATTGTGTGTGTGGAAACTGAATAAAACCCCCAATCAAAAGCCTCATGAATTGGATTAGTTTGATAAGGACAGCCCCGCCTCTTTCCATGCAATAATATCATAAAAAGTAACAGTCTATAACTTGGGAGAAGCTCCCACCAGTTCCTGGCCACCCTGCCACCCTGAGCTCTGACTTCCAACCTTCTAGAATGGTGAGAAATCAATGCCTGCTGTCTATAAGCTGCCCAGTCTATGCTACTTTGTTACAGCAGCCCGAACAGACTAAGAAACGGTGACCAATCAATGCATACAATATAATGGGTGATCACTTCTAATTTGCCTTGGAAATCACAGACATCTTTCTTTAATGAATCAGTTTATATGATAAATTAGAATTAGAGTCGTTGCCATAAGGATCTGGAAGATAACTGCCCATAAAACCGTATTTTAATCTTAAAATAAGGAAAAATGACTGGTATTCCATCGGAAAACCAGCACTTGCAGCCTCCCCAAAGTCAGTATCCTGTAAATGAAACCCGAGTGCAACACTTTGCAGATGCTGCCCTGTGTTGGCTGGGCGGAAGGATCTGTCCTCTTACTCAAGCAGTGTGGCTGGACTGCTGAGATTTGAGGGCCCTGTGGGGCGTGTGCGGACTTGGCAAAAGATGAAGCTCCGGGTCAGTCTTTCTTGGTTCTAAGTTATTAGTTCCAGGGTGGGAAGGCATTAGAAAACCTTTCAAGCCACAAACCACATATCTTAGGGAGTTGGCTAATTAGAATTCATCCTCAACGGTGATAGAATTAGCAGACATTAAATAATCATTATTTATAATTGGGGGATCGAGTTACTCAAGAGAAAAAAAGGCAAAGCTCAGATTGCCTTGGTTAATGTTTAAATTGGAAAAATAAAAGGTAAGTCATTTTTTAAATGACCGATAATGTATGTTCCCAAAATTAGTAATGTAGAAAGTATTTATTTCTGGAAAAGCAGTATTGAAATGATTGTGATTAGGATCTCCATTCTTACAAGAGCACACAAAAATCATTCCATCCGCATGCAGCCTTAGTTTAGGGCAAACCATCTGTCTGGAATAGTGGTCAAGGGGTAACACAGCTTAGAGGGGGGAAAGAATGATCTCCCTTCTTTTCATAGCAAAGCATTGACTATGGGGAGTTTGTTTATGGGGGAAAAAAAAGTTTTCAGATTCTTAGTTTCAACTTTTCTGTACTTCTCTATCATCTTTGGGGACTTCTCTTACAAGGTCCATGATACTCTCAAACTATCTTAATTTCAGTGCTCCTCAACTCCATCCCCATCCTGACCCAACCACAGAGGCAACCCCAAGGGATTCAAGGCAAATGGAAAAAACCAAGATATGACTTTGTTTTCTCTGCTTTGCTAAAGTAATGAGTTTGCATTAGCTAGGTTCAAAAAGTCTAAGACATTCAAACAACCTGAAAATATATCTTCTTTTGATGGCCTACTATGTTAAAAACAATGAGATGATCCAGTATGAGAGGGAATGGACAAAGAAGCACTCACAGAAACCTCCAAGGCAGTGTGAATTGGCTGCAGCCTCTCTGGAGACACTGTGGTTAGACTTGTCCACAGGTTTTGTTTTTGTTTTTTCTTAAAAGCAGGTAATACTGACCCAGTGAAAATTAAGAACTATACAAAGGAAGTAATCAAAGCTGTTTTGTACAATCAAAGATGTGTACAAACATGAATGTGGAAAAATTAAAACTGCCACTTTTTACAATAGATAAAAATCAAAGCTTAAATGTTCAGCAAGCGCAGATTGTTAACAAACAAAATATTCCCTAACGGAATACATGGGTGTCATTAAGTAGCACATCAAAGAAACAGTGATTAATATGGAAAACATCTTCGTGGTCTTTTGCTAAGTAAAAAAAAATTGGCAGACTAGACAGCATATACATATATTGTGTGTAATTTTGTATTTTGTGTATATATAACTCATATATAATTTATTTGTTGGTCTATATTTATTATCTATGCAGATAAAATGTTAGATACAAATATATAAACTATTGGAAAAATATTATAAAACTGTAAACAGTGTTTAGCACTTTTTTCTTTATACTTGTCTATGATTTTTTTGGATTTCTGTACTGAAAATAAAATTAACCTGAACATTCTAGAATTACCTAGGAAATATATTATACAGTGTTCTTATTTGCACAGAACACGAAATAACAACAACAATAGCATCAATAATTCCACTAGAAAAATTTAAAAAAGTGCATGTCTGGAGAGTTTACATGGGTGATGGTGGGAGATGGTAGTGACCATGTCTCTGTATCTCTGTGATATTATTTGGAATAACTCTTCCCCAAAACACACATACACACAACAACCTCAGTAAATAAATATTGGGTTAAGAACAAATAAAAGAAATATTTAACTCTTTGAAAATACATTCCTACCAATCTACAGTTCTACCTTCATACTTTTCCCAAAATATTTGGTTGTTCCCTGTAATGTAAGACATTCTGTACATCCCGATGCTTTAGAACACTTGAAATCATGTAAATTATTCCTTGGGACTGTTTAAAAATTCATGGTATTTACTCCTGAGAGGCCATGAAAACATCTTTCCAGATTGCATCAGACTATTCTGTGAATCAAGGATTTACATTTCTACTATGCAACAGCAATGCTTTGTACTTCGATCAGTAAAAGGAAATTAGCTACTGTGGTTTGTCTGCCTTTCACCAGATGCCCCCACACCCCAATACTTAGTCACAGTCTGAGTGTATCAAAACTCCATTTGTAAATTAAACTAGCTTGTCTAATACATAAACAAAACTAAACCATGTACATTGGAAACCACACTGGTGTATTCTCAGCCCCACCATATCTCTTTCTGCGCCAAATTCCCACCAGGAAAAAAATTAACAGGCCAGTATTAACCAGGCTTTACAGCATACATGGCTTTCTATAGACCTTTGAAATCATTCCTTTTCTCAACATTTTTATTCCCCTCTCCCCATCAATGCAACTGATTACTAAAATCTGCATTAAAAAAAATGGTCTTGGAGATAGATGCCCAGATTTTTCAATAAAATAAATCAGCTTTGGCATTGACTAACCTCATCCTTTCTCTTTCCATATTTCTTCATTTACTCCTATTTTTTTTTAACTACTTAAGATTATGATAGCATTTCCTGTGCTTTCCATGTCCAATTATTATGGACTTGTATAATTATACAATTTGAATATTGTTTGTAAAATTGTTGATAAATTAATTTTGTCAGGATCCGTCTGATTTGAGAATTGCGTGACAGACCAAGTCATCACTTCCCCAAAAATAACAAGCTGAAATCAATGCTTAGGAAGCCTAGATAAACACAATTTTTATAGGTCTACTTATGGGATATTAGCACACTATATTTTCAAATTCTGCAATTACTTCTGTTTGGTTTGGTTTTAAGCTGCCACACTTTCCTTTAATAGCTAGCATCTGTTAAAAGACTTCTTGATGCAAGGGGTTGCCCCACTCCAGAATTTTCCTTGAGTGGGCTGGGACCCTAAGGAGATCCTGTCCTGGCCTAGAGTGTTTACTTGCTCTGTGAGCCTCATGTTTCTCATGCTGTTTCTCCTCCGCCCCTCCATGGCATGAACTGCCCACAGAGTGCCAAGCTCTTTGCTCCCCCTTCCCTTGGACTACTGGTATACCTGTGACTGCACAGGTAATTCCGAGCACAGTTTCAAGGAGCCTGCTTACTCTCAGATACAAGTGACATTTTGATTCTTGCTCTTCCAGTTCTTTCATCTTATTTCCCAATGACCTCAGAATTTGGAAGGAGAGAGACTGCTGTTATGGGGTCTCAATGTCACAATATTTTGAGCATTTTCCCATGAACCTTACAAATGTTAAAACTAGTAAAATATATTCAGAAGAGGTGAAGACTTTGAGAATCAGCAAGATTTGCTAAATATGGGCCACAACAGGGTTTTCACTTTGACAGTTTGCAAGGTCATGGAACTGGTTGGACAGTATGCAGTTACTTTTCAACTGTTACAGCAATCTCAGTTAATACCAGATGAGTGTGCATGCTATCTAGAATTTTCACACCAATCCTAAAACATGAAAATTACTGTATTTCAGCAAATCTTAAAATGCCACTGAATGAAAGACTCACCATTATTTATGTGCCACAAAAAAGAAAAAAATACTGCTAACTGTAATGTAACATATTGCCAGTTGTAATCTAACATGTCATTTATTTAAGTTACATCCAAGTTTTTATAGAAGTTAAGATGTGAGGAAAATTTAGGTCATAACACTAAATGGAATACAGCAGTGCCCTCATTTTTATTCAAAGAAATGAGGTGCAAAAAAAAAAGTGACTTGTCCAAGATAACACACACAGAAAATGGCACAGTCAGGTTTGGAGTCATCCATCTGGCTTGCCCTGCCAACTCTAACAATCAGTCCAGGGTGCACTGTAAATTTCAGGTGGATGATTTATTTCAAACATCAAGCACCACACATTTGTGGGTCGCTGTAGACTTATCACGATGCTCAGACCTCAGGAGACCCAGATCACATGAAACCAGGACTCTTCCCTTGAAACATGCAATTGATTTGATGACTTGAACAATTTTTTAAAAGACATTATCGTTGTTGAAGTATATAACATACATTAAAATGCTGCATGATTTTAAAGCAGCATGGGATCAGTCCTAAGGTAATCAAAGAAAGCTTCATGAAATTAGGAGGAAGGGAAAATTGAGACAGGTCCATGACTATGATTTATCCTAAGAAGTGATATAGAATAAAAAGTCAAAACTAGTAGCTGACCATAGAACTGAAGTACACAGCAAAGGAGGAGGTAGAAGGGGGAGCAAATCAGAGAACAGAAGGGAGTTGGGTGATAGTTCATGGTGATATGGTGGTGACAGAACTATAGGGAATACAATGATGTGAGGAAAAATTCAATTAATTAACATAAAAATTTTAAAAAAGAATCACAATACTTTCCTGTAACTGAGCAGCTGTTGGGCTCATGTGGGACTCCTCTCAACTCTTCAAAACATACCATATGCTCTCCTGTCTCTCAAATCACACATACACTAGGCCCTCTTTCTGGAACAGTCTTTTCCAGGTTCTAGACCCAGTTACTTCTTTCATCTTCTACATCAACCTCCAATACTGTGTCTGTGACTAACTAAATGATCCCCACATCCAGCTGAGTCCCTGAAAGTGTTCCCCCAGCACTTGTTCTCCTAAATACTCAGCACTGCCATAGTTATTTGGACATTTTACTTAGTCTGACTGTTTACAGGTAGACAGCCACGAGACCAGGTCATTTCACAAGGACAGGTGTGGAACATGGAAGCAGGTAGAGAGATGGATGGACTTCAGATAAGAGGAATACCTCCTATCTATCTAGCTTTGGTACACTAGAGGGTGGGAAATAGCACGTCTCTCACCTGTAACCCAGCTTCGTAACCTCTTTGGAATGTCCCAAGAGACATATGACCTGCAGGGACTGCCCAGTTTGTTAACACACCATGTCTGAGACCAACACACATGTCTGAGTCCAGAGAGCTGACTTGGTGTTGCCCATATTTAACAAGAGGAGAAAATGAGACTTGGGATTGGTGAACAGACCAGATCCCACCTAAGAGAAGTTAGATCCAGTCAGATGTCTCAAACACCAAAGTCGTGTTGTTAACCATCAGGCCATAGCCCCCTTCTGTTCAGAAACAAAAACGGTAAAGCAGGATTAAAACAACATTGCACGATCCTGAGAGACTGACCCAGCTACACTGAGTAACAGATACTACAGATTCAACATTTATCAAGGACCTGCCACAGACAAGACAGTGGACTGAGCACCATCTTACCTATCCTCACAATCACCCCCACAGGTTTGGGTTTCTTATCTCTGCTTTACAACAGAGAAACAAATTTAGAGAGGATAAGCAACACACTGCCCGGCACTAGGGAGTAGCCAGGTCAGTGCAGTGAGCTGTGATCTGGACAATTGCCGACACACAGGGGCTTTAGAGACTGGAGAACACTCTCTGAAGATCTTTATTCCTGAATCCTGTTCCGCAAGATAAATGCTGACTACGTTTACATAATTGACATTGGCAAAAGTTATTTTTCAAACTATTTCTGATCAACTCTGATCTTCAGTTAAGGATTTTGATAAAAACTTGATAATAACTGAAACACTAATGGATCCCATTGTAATTAAATATTTGTAAATAATTTAGAATAGAAATGTGCAGACTTGGCATCTGGAGCACTGTCAAAGTGATGTCTGTAGACATGGTGTCCAAATCGAGGGGTGGCCCTTCAAGGCAAATTATGTGGCTCATTTCTAGGGCAAAGCCAAGCTAGAAGAGCCAAATTACAGATCAGCTCCTCAGTAAAATTGAATTTGACACCTCTTACCTCAGGAGATTGGGAATTATCTTCCCAACATGCACTTTAGAACATCAATGTCAGCCCATCTGCTACATAAATTTAGATCTCAATAAAGGATGTAAAGCATCCTTTCTGCTGTGGTCATTAGCAGAGAGAAAAAACCTTAGAAGGTCCTATCATACAATAAAGACCCACAGCATCTGTTCCGTCCTCTAGGGAACCAACCATTTGTTCTGCTTTTGGTGAAGGACTGAGAAAGGGGGGCTGGTACAGGCAGGGGAGCAGTGGAAGAATCAGGAACCTAGGTGCTGGCCCCCACATGCTATGACCTTGGTCAAATGGAAAAAGCTCAGAGTGCAAAGACTCTTTAAAGTCTGTTAGTTCAGATACCATCCCTGAATGCATTTAACATCACCGCTAAGAGTTGAATCAGTTTAAACTTTATATTCAAGTGACAGAGATATTGTCACTGTAATTCCCTGTCTGTGGCTTGATAACCTCAGAGAACCTCAGAGGACTTGTGACCCACACATTCGAGAGTGAAGAAAACCTGAGGTCTGAAAAGCAACCAGCTCTTAACAATATTGGAAGATAAGTAGTCACTAGTCCATCTCTAAGAAAACAGTTATCAATCATTCATAAGGATTAGTGGTCATGTAAGATTCCAAAAAAGAAAAGAAAAACAAGAGTGCCTGACATAAGTGGCTTGCCTATAGGGGAAAAAGAACTCTTAAAATGTTGAAAGCATGTTTTACACACATAAGGTTTGCCATAGAGAAAAAGACATTTAAAGTATGTATCCTACATAGAACAAATTAAATAAATTGATTATACAGCAATGCTATCTAACTGTAATTGTGGACTGGTGAGGGCCACAAATTGCTATCAGGTTTCAAGATAAGAGCTTGCACTGGAATATAAATCAACTTTACCACTAAGGCATGCTATTTGCTTCAATTGGCACATGTGTATGAGAGAGAATGTGTGTATTTCATCTCCACTTTTATTCCCTGATAAAGGGAAAGAAAAGCTGCCTCCTCTTTCTATCTTCACTCACCCCTGCCTAAATCACACAGCAGCCTGAATCAGAGGTGAGAAACCTGCACTCTTCAGCAATGGCCTTGGAACAGGTCTGGCTTTACCACCTACCAGCTTTGTGATCTTGGGCAAGCTCCTAAACATCACCATTTCCTCATTCATAAAATATGGATACCATTTCCAGCCACTATTAATGGGGAATAAGCAAATAACCCAGGAGTTGGTATTATAAAGCACTAAGTTAAATATCAGGACTTATCAGACAATAGTAAAAAATACTAATTACCAGGTACTGTGCTAAATACTTTGTTATCTTATTTAATCATGATAAACAATGTGGTACCTACTATTATCCTTGCACTGGTTATAGCATTTGTAAGCAAGAAGGACTAATTCTGCCTGGTTTAAGTTTAAAAAAAGAAAGTGGAAGAGGAGGAGAAAAAGAGGGTAATGGACATTTTTAAAAAAAGATATTGGGGCTGTTGAAAGAATAATCAATTCCTAAGCATCCTGCCCAGGGTAGGCAGGGACTGCAGCAAAACCAGAAACATAGACCTACTGCTAAAAGGCATAAAGGCATAAAGACACTTCTGGTCAAGGGCTCCTGTCTCCTGGGTTTCAAATTCCTAAGCCAGAGAAGTTCTCTGGCCTAACTCAGTCTCTGTGGCCAAGGAGCAGAAGCACAGGCATCTACCTGCCAAGGTCAAGAAGGGGAATTGGTTGAGTAATCCAATGAGACACCATTGAGGGGATCTGTTCCCATCTTAAAGATACGATTCTGAATTCAGAATTCAGATCTGCCCATGGGGTCAACTCATATCCCTGAAAATAAAGCAACAACTCTGAACTGTTCACTATACTGCCTATTTTCCAACAAAATAATTCCAGAAATCATCTTGTGGAAATTCTCACTAAGATATCAAAAGGAAAGAAGCCTTCTTCATTACCTGAAGAGATCATCTGCTGGCTATGTGCCAGCCTCTGTAGTTAAACCACCAAGATTTGAATCTTGCCTCTTTGACTTGTTAGCTTTGAACAGGCTGCTTAAATTCTTTGGGCCTTTTGTACTAAAATTAAGTGAGTTAGTCTGTGTAAAGGATTTAAAATCATGCCTGAAGCAAATTATCAGAATATTGAACACAATATGAAAATACAATGAGGTTGGAAGAATCATATTAATTTCAAAACTTGCAATAAAGCTACAATAATCAAAATGGTGTGGTTTTGGTGAAAGAACAGACATTTAAATCAATGGAAAACAAAGCTCAGAGAAAGATCTATACAAAGTCAAGTGATCTTTGACAACAGATAAGGTCTTCACTGAGGAAAGGACAGCCTTTCAACAAACAGGACGAGAACAACGATGTCCACATGTAAGAAAGAGGAGGACAAAAAGGAAAAAGAGGAGAAGAAGAGCCCAAACAAAGGCTTTACATCTCTGACAAAAATTGAGTCAAAATGAATCACAAACCTAAATATAAAAAACAAGACTATCAATGTTCTGAAGAAAACAAAGGAGAAAATCTTAATTACCTGGGTTTGAAGATGAACTTTTAGAAACAAAATTGAACTTTATTAGAAGTAAAGGCTTCTGTTTTGCAGGAAAAAAATTACTAAACAAATCAAAAGATAAACCATAGATTTTCAGATACTGGCAAATATACCGGACAAAGGATTTGTATCCAAATAGCTCATAAAACACAGCAATAAGAAAGCCAAAGAGAAAATGAACAAAATATTTGAACACAGATTTCAGCAAAGAAGATATATAGGTGACAACTCTATGAAAAGACGTTTAATCATTTATCATTCAGGAACTATAAAATAAGATGATATAACTATATACTTATTAGGATGGTTAAAGTCTAAAAAAAAATGAAAGCAACTGACAACACCAATTGCTGACAAGGAAAGAAGAGCACTAAGAAGTCTCCTTTTTTGCTAGAAGAAATACAAAACAGTACAGTCAATCTGGAAAGTAGCTTGGCAATTTCTTACAAAAGCAAAAATATGTGTTGTAAAATACAATTCAGCAATTGCACTCCTACATATTTACTCAGCTGATTTGAGAACTACTGAAAAATCTCCATGCAAATGTTACAGTGTTTTTCATAATTACTAAAATCTTGAAACAACTAAGCTATCTTAAAATAGGTGAGTAGATAAACTGCAATATATCCATATAATGGAATGTTATTCAGTAATAAAGCAAAATGAGCTATCAAGACATGAAAATATAGAAATAAATCTAAAATGCATACTGCTGTGTGAAAGAAGCCAGCCTAAAAGGCTACATAATGCATTATTCCATTACATGACATTTTGGAAATGGCAAAACCATAGCGAGAGTAAAATGATCAGGGGGTGCGAATGATCAGGGGGTGAATTAAACAGGTAAATAGGTGAAACAACAAAGCTATCCTGTATGGCTTTGATTGTGGATACATGACATCAAGCATTTGTCAACATTCACTGAAATTTACCACACAGAGAACATTAATGTATGCAAACTTAAAAATTATTTAAAAGATCTAGCAACTCTCAGGATGAAAAGCAGAATGAAATCAAACAACCTAATGTATTACAAATGTATGTAACTACCTCACTACAAGGAAGGTGGGGATGCTTCTACAAGTAACTCTGGAAATAAGTCTGCAAAACTAGGGCAAAGGGAACTGCAGTATAAGCACTGTGCTCTATTAGTTAAATCTACTTGCCACTGGGGTCTGAGCTAACAATTCTGATTGTTACCATTAGATGGAATTTAACAGTCAACTAAATGTATGGCAGCTGGTCAGAGCCAAGTTTATCTTTGGAAATAAAAGATTACAGAAAACTAACGGGAAGAGACTAAAATGATCCAAATGGTAATGGATTAGAGTTGTAGACATTAGTATGAACTCTACTTTAGCTGAAGGTAGACACAAATAGTTACTTACCGATCTCTTTGTACATTAGCACTCACATATATTTCCCTGCTCTTTTGCTAAGCACAGCACCCAGGTAGCAACAAGCACATCTAGGCACATAGGGCCCAGCTCTTCGTTTTTAATACCATCCTTCAGGACTCCTTGGAGATGTGACTGAGTATAGGACTAAGGTAGGTGTAGGCTAAGTGAGTTAGTCAGGTTTTTTCCTCTATTAATCTGTATAACCGCAACTGGAGTATTATGTCGGCCACATGAGAATGAGGTCCAGTGGGGGTGTGCATGGTAAGTGTACACAGCTGGGTCTAGGAGCAAGGAGATAAAGATAAAGGGGGTAAGTGGGGGAGAGAGAGAGAACAATACCAGAGAAAGAGCAGAGATATGGAGATTTGGGGGGTAGGGGGGTAGAGCTAGAGGTGAGAGAGAGAAAGAGAGAGACAGAGACAAAGAGAGAGAGAGACAGAGAGAACAAGCCCAAAGAAAGCACAAAGATATGAGATTGGGGGTGCGGGGGGGGGTAGGGCTAGAGACTGGCCTGCCTCCCAGTTCCCCCTGGCCCTGGCCCTAGTCCTGCCCTGCCTGATGTGTCTGTGTAACTGCTAGACCTAATAAACAGCATACGCAGATTGGTGAGGTTGTTGCTTGCACAAGTGGTGATGAGGGTAGGATAGTTCAACGCAGGCAGAGGCGACATGGTAAGTGGCACAGCTGGCAGGACAGTTCAACACAGTAGGAGATGTAGGAGGTAAGCCTGGAGTGTCTTGTGTCAGGAAATAAGAAAAAGCTCAAAAACAACAACAAAATACCTGATGATGATAGGGGTATGACAAATGGAGTAATAACAAATTAAAAGAACCTCCAGTGGCCAAAGCCGAAACAATTTGAGAAATAATAAAATAAAGCAGTATTTTATTATATCCCAAAGTATAAATTTCCATCAATAAGTCCATAGCTATTCCTCCTAGGTGGGGTGTGCAGTAGCTCTCTCCTAGGGTCACAGCATGGAAAGAGGGGGGAGGCTTTATAAGGAGAACAACCGGTAGAAATGAGATTCCCCCTAGGGAGAGCATCGCCCAGAATATATCATACTGAAAGCGTGAATCTTTGATGGGATGGTCTGAGATGGAATAGCAGTCTCTGTTGTCTTTCTCTTCAAAAACCCACTGTCCCATTCGAATCCTAAAAACATCCTCAGGAGATTTCCAGATCCAAAATACCTGATCAGTGCTCCTCCAAATTATCCAGGCCATTAAAAATAAGGAAAGTCTGAGAAAATGCCAGAACCAAGAAGTTGGTGAAATCGGGTGCAAAAGGGGGCCCCACCCGTGCATAGCAGCTGCCAGTCACGTTGCAATTTAAACAACAGGATTTTATTAACAAGGAAGATTAACCAGGAAAACAAAGAGTCTTTATTGCCACAAGTGGCCAGTTATCTTACCCCAGTCACCATTTTTAGTTCAAAGTTCCCAAAGACACATGTCCATGATGGTGCCCCTTTACTCCTCCAAACCTGAGGCAGGCACTCTGCAAAGTCCAGACTTTCTCTTTGCTTTTCTCTCCAGCATTCTAAGCTGCTTAGCTTTTCCAAAGCTTTTCAATTTTTTTCAACAAATGCTGATACAAAAATCAGCTTTCCAAATCCTGGCTATCTCCAGGTACCAACTACACTACCTTGCTAGGGCGCCACGCATGCATCTCCTTTACCAGGCCTGCCTTTGGCAGCAAATCTGGCCAAAATCACCAGGTCTGCCCTCAGCAGCCCCTTCTCACCCCAGTCTGCCATTCTGGCATCCGACTCCACAATGGCTCACTCTTCCAGGGGGCTTTTGCTGAGCTAGGCCACACGGGCCTGTTCTATCAGCACACCATTCTCCTGTCTCTTCTCCTATCTCTCCCTCCTCTTTTCATGTGCCTATTTTTGCACTTCTCATTTTCTCTCATGGGTCTTTCTCTCAGACCCCGCTCACCAAGGCAGCATGGCATCCAATACAATTTTCGACTGTGTCACTACCCCTGTATCAATGCCAAGGAGACATGTCAACTAATGGCATATGGTACCTGAGGTGGGATTCTGGAGTAGAAAAAGGATAGTAGGTCAGAATTAAAGAAATCCCCCAAAGGGATGGACTTTGGTTAATAATAATGGAGCTGTTTTATTAAGTGTGCCAAACCAAGCTAAATCAGTAACAGCAGGGGAAACGGGGCAAAGAATATATGGGAACTGTGTAGAGCCTTGTTTTCCTGTAAGTCTAAAATTGATTTTGACATTTCTTAAATAAAATCCTAAATCTCTTATAATTTTCCTAATCAAGTTTATTAAAAGAAACAAATATAAACCATCCCTGGCACACAGTAATGTTGTGTAATTAGTAGCTAGCTATGGCAATAGAGCTATTCTCGTATGGCGGAGTTGGAGAGGGAGGGAGGTTTGAGATGGTGGATAGAGATTAAGCAAGTCCTTTATACTCCTACTGTGCTTATTTAGGTTCACAGACTGTAGTATAAATGATTTATCAGGGTTTTCGCTCTTCTGCCATAGCTTCTATGACCAGCACCTGTGTATTGTACCACCCCATGATTGTACGCACTTGGGTCAGTGGGTGTACACGTTTGTAAGTGGGTATACCTGGGCCCAGGAGGTGGAGCTAAAAGGGCAACACCTTGAAGGGAGGGGGGAGAGAGCATAGGGAGGAGAAAAGAGAACTTGAAAGAAACTTATGTGGTTGTTTCTTTGCTGTTCCTTTTTTTTTTTTATTTTGAGACTAGGTCTCGCTATTTTTGTCCGTGGAACCGCAGGCTCCCGTTGCCCAGGGTACCACAGACTCAAGCAATCCCCAGCCTCAGCTTCCCAGGTAGCTGGGATTACAGGCGCGCGCCACCATGCTCAGCTATTTCTTCGCTGTTCCTTATTAAGAATCATAAAAAGATCATTTCAAGGGCTCCAACATTATTTACCTGCTATAACCGATAATGAACCTACTCAGATGGCGAAGGTTACACAGTACAGACCCACAGAATAAGCTGCCCCTATGCTGGTGACCATCTAATAACCCCTCCTACACCTTAGTACCCCTTACAGAAGGAACACTGGCTTCCTGTAGCTTTCTTGATTAACGCTGGTGTCTTTGTAGGCAGGAGCTACCCTATTGCCACATAAAGAACAGGTCACTTCACACATCCTCAAAGCCTGACCCTCCCCTCCCTGACTGCTGGAAATGTAAAGATCTCCAAAGATGCTTTGTAATCAGAAGGAACTTCTGACCACAGATCAAGCAACTCAGTCCACAAAGCAGCTGCCAGATGACCTGGACACCCCAGAAGCCAGAGGGTGGTCTGGTTACAGGGAAACACTCCCTGATGAACTGAGTGAGGGCTATACGGCTTGTATTTCCCTTGCTTGAAGTTTTAAATCCTCTCTAAATGGAAAATCTCCCATCAGGATGATCCACACCAGCCAGGGGTACCCTTCAGCTCTCTCCCAAAATGAGCAGGATCAACACAGAGGATTGAGTCCTCCTCTCCTGCCTGGCCTCATTTAAACCAAGTGGACACAGGAGAAGAGCAATGTGTACGTACAGCATTTCAAAGGCGGCTGCTGCTCCTGCCAGTGTAAAAAGGCTCCAGGGTTACAATCACATTTCATTAATGAAACACAAATAAGCAGGGACTATGCTTAATTTACAACAGGAGTTTCCAGACGCTAATTTTCCCTACGCCTGAATGGGCTGCAGAGTGCTGTTATGTTCACAACACACCTTGAGAGTGGAAACTGAAACACAAGGTTGCATCTTAAATGCAGTGTTTCCAGGGACTTCACTAAGGCCGCAGTATTTCTTGGGTTCCGTCGCCTTAGGAGTGACTAGAGTGCCCTCTAGTGGGAGAGAAAGGACCCTGCAATAGGGTGTAAATTTGTGCCCAACACCTTCCTGCCTGAGCTGGTTCAGCAGGTTCAGTTATATAGTTGGTTCCCGCTGTTTTCTCCTTTTCATAATCTTGGTGATGTTCCAAGAGAACTGGCCACCCACAGAGCACAGGAAAATTCCCAGATAAAATGAACAGACCCATTTCCAGGTGAACTTGGTGAGGTTCTCTGCTGATGGGTATCTAGCTGGGTTTACAGGTCATTTTCAACCCTGAAAATCTCACCGTGCAGCAGATGACCATGCTGACATCTCCTCACCACTAACAAGACAAAGTCAACTCCTTAAGGCAGTAGAAAAAGGAACACATCTAAATGGAGAAAGCTGTCCACTTGAATGGGCTCACTTTTGACCAAAGCTCAAAAAGGCAAGGATTCCCCAGTTTTACCAGGCACAAAACTGGCCGGCACTCCAGGCATCATCCCAGAGAAAAATGAAAAATGAAAAGGTTCAGTCACAACTTGAGTCAGACTATGCCCCTGTCCCAACCACTGGTCATAAGGTAAAACGAAGCTGCTCAAAGATGCTCAAAGAGATCCACGTTTATTACTTAAAACAAAATATAGTTTCGGTTTGAAAGGTATCAATGCAGGACAAGTTTATATTATACCAACAACAAAACAGAGTTCTTGGTAAAGTAAGAAGTAGACCCTTTGCCTGGACTCATTCCACATATTAGTGGAGTGAGAAACATGTCTGATTGCAAACCCCTCCCCTACAAGGGTTTGTTAGTCAAATGCTACCTTTTGCTCTGCTTTGCAGGCACAGGTAGGTGAGGCATTGAACCGGGGGCAATTCTATCTCCATGTGGCTCACAGGTACCCTCTACCCAGTTTGTATATCAATAGGGGCCCTGAGGAAGAAGGAGTGGAGTGAAGTGCTTGTCTAGCTTGAAGTTATTTTGTTTGCAAAAGCCAAGGAAGCAGAGGACACGATCAATGTCCTTCAACAAGAGACAACTACCTATGACAAGCAAATAGACACAAAGAAAAAATATTTACAACAGTCTGCAAAGGAGTGCAAAGCAGGAGTGTGAGATCATGCTTTCCCTACCAAATTGGCAAAATGAAAAGTAATGACCTCTCTGTTACCAAAAAGATGTAAGGGAAGAGTCACAGGAAACCACTGTGAAAGCAAACAGAAAAATGGTCTCCCTGTTCCTGGAGAGCAGAGGTATCCAACAGCTTAAAGAAAGTATCTACCTGAAAACCCATCAATTCCTTTTTGGGAATTTAAAAAAAAAAAAAAGACTTGAACAGCCTTTTCCGGTATGAAGATCTGTCTCTCAACATTTATGAATGACCACATCATAGACTTGAACTTTTGGCTTCTGATTAAGAAAACAGAGTTATAATTCAACAGCTAACAAAGTAGGGAAAGGACTGATGGAACCCGAAGACCTTTCCTCCACTTTCGAGCAGACATGGTCTTGAGCCAATCGAGGTTTGGAAGCCTCTGTCCAAAGTTTAAAAATGACCGGTCATGTTTCTAGCTGGTCTCAGGAGTTCTGAGTCACACACAGACATTTTATTTCCAATTTATGTGCAGTCTGTCGGGGTCTTTTGTTCCTGCCCAGAAGCCAGGATCAGATCCTCAGCGTGTGTGCTTCTTGGCACAGCCCCTGCTGGAGCCTCGGGCTCAGCCAGGAGACTCACACAGATGCTTCACTCTCAGCATTATCAAAGTCTTGTGTGAATTTCAGATTCTAAGAAAGAGCCCATGCTCACCTAGCATGATACTATATAAGCAATCCTGACCCTTTTATCCAGAGGAGTGTGAGATCTGTACCATTCATGTACCTCATTACACCTGGCGGGACATGTGTAGAAGCTGTTTTTCTGTGATAAATAATTTTTTCGCATCTTAAATAGCCTGGACTGTAATGAGCCATTGTGAAGGCGATGGCTGCCAGACGCTTTGAAATGGATCAGCTGCGTCCTTGGAAAAGCAAAATGCTAGAAACCCAAGTAAACACTTAAGACATGACAATGACAAGAAGACATGAATAATAAATGCCCTCAAAAATATGATCTTCTTGGGAGACTTCATTTAAACACTCAAGCCATTTTTTTTCCCTCTTTCTCCAACTCTCAAAGAGGATTTAATCCCTTTGGCAATTTTTCACTCAGAAAAGGACTAACAAATCCACGATGGGAAGGGCAATATTTTTCCATTAATCGGGTGCAGTATGCCTCATAAATCATTACAAATTTAAGTTTTGCCTTGAGTAGCCAAGTGGAAAGAGCACCAGTGCAGGAGTCAAAAACCAGATTCTTGTGAACTTGGATCTCAGGAAGAGACTGAGTAACTTTCAGGCTCAGTGGCCTCTCTGGGTTTTAGATTCATTCTTTGTAAAGCAAGTGTCTGGGCTCCAATCTACAATCTTCTGGAAGATAAATATTAAATTAACAAATGCTGAGCTGCTGACATCAACCCCCCCCATTCCCTTTATCTTTGTTATTTCCATGTGTATGACCTGACTTCTACCTTCAGCCCCTGCATGTCTAGCTGGTAGAATCACTCTCAGGTGGTATAACTCAGAGGTCCCAGTGCTACAGACTTTTCCAGACTTTCCCAGTGGGATTTTTGTGCCAGTTGTCCACAGTTAACACACCCTTTGCTACTGTGTCTTTCCTCTTCCACCCCTTCCAATCTCCCCAATCAGCATGTTCTGGGGTAATCCCCCATATTTATTATAAATGTTGATGTATCCATAGAACTCCCTGGTCTAGAATTCTTGTCTGCGGGTCTACTTCTACAAAAATTAAGACTAGCACAGGGGCGAAATATTTTTTCTCAGGGTCCTGGTCTTTTCCAGTGTCCTATTCTCAAATCAGTAGTCATTTCTTGAGGGGTTGGAAGTAGGCAATTTTCTCCAAGGCAGACCAGGGTGAAAACTTTTGAAAGTGAGGAAGCTAAACTTTCTTATCTCTCCCTCTCTAGGTCAGTCCCAGAGTTCCTCCCAATTCCTACCTCTCCTCACTAAAGAATGGCCAAGGAAGGCCGAGGGCAGTGGTATAAGCACCTCTCCCCCTCTGCATCAGGGCTCTGGGTCATGGTCAGACCCAGCAGCTCCAGGTTGCCACTTGCCCACTGACTGGGACTTAGCAGTGTTACTATATACTCTGGAAAAGGAGCGCAGATGCCAGGAAGGTCAGCTCACAAAGCAGACTGAGTGGAAGTTCTTTCTGGCTGAAGATTCAAGGCACAACCGCTGCTCTTCAGTATCCAAGTGGTTGCAATGGCCTGGCATATAATAATGCCGCAAAAGACCCAGATCTGCTGAGACCCAGACAACCCCTGGCTTGGCAGAAACAGGCACCATTAGAGCCAAGATCTGCTGAAAGAGCCACCTCTGGTTCCCAGCCTGCTGTGGATACACCCTGATGGCAGGCCACCTCTGGAGAAATCTGCGTGCCCAATCTGAGGTGTTGCCACCATCCAGACAAACAGGAGGGCACAGCAGTGAGAGTGCCCTATTCATGGACTTCTGCACTCACAGTGGCCGCTCCACTCACAGGCCTGCTCGTAGACAGCTGCTGGGCTCTTGTCAAGCAGCACCGCCTTCCATAGCTGCAGGAAATTGGCGCCAACCACAGAAGTTCTTCAATCACAAAGGGAAAGACAAGATGAAAGCAGAAGATGCTAAAACTTCAAGGAAATTCCTGGATAGAAGAGATGAATGAGCCAAAAGAGAAAACAGTCTGCCCAGACTGAGATGCAATGAAATCTAGTTCCACTCATGGAGTTCCCATTCCCAAAAGAGGATTTAACTTGATTCTTCATTTGGCTTGACTGACACACCTTTAAGGAGGAAAAGAAGTGAGATCAAAGAGAAAATACTGAAGAGGAAGGCTGAGGAGGGCTTGAGAGATGAGTGTCTCTCACGCTGAAGCACCCAGTGTGAAAGCTGGTCACTGGGGCAGCAAGTGATGAAGGTATCCTTATAGAAAATGCAAAGAGGCTCTTACACGGGCACTTAAAATGTGGTCAGTGCTGGACAACCTCAGAGATAACCAAGTCTTGCCTCTTCAACCTGTGGAGGAAGACAAGCCAAAAATAAGCAGGCTTTACCTGTGTCACATGGAAGAGGTCCATCTTCATAAGCAGAGTATAAAGTCAGGTCACTCCCATGCTGGGAGTGAGGGAGGGGCTGAGGAGGTGGTTGTGGGCATTTGTATTTTAGACTCTCCCAGAATCTCTCTGACTTTCCATCCAGAAATGACATTCAACATACCAAACAGCTTTTGAAGGTCCATCTTTACATAAAGGTCTGCTTACAGACGGGCAGGAACTGTCAGACCCCCAGGGAATGAGCTCTTACTGCACTGCAGAGAGGATCCTTCATGAGTCTTTCTTTCAAATGTCTTGACAATCAGGTATGACCAACCTGAAGCTGCTCCTCACTTGACTCAGTTGAATGGTATGTAGAGGCAAAATCCTTCATGCTTGTCTCCCTCTTGAACAAAAATTATCTGATCACTATGTGTTAAGCATACAAGGATGAAAAAAAAATCATAAAATCAGAGAGCATCATTTGCTACATCTTTTGCCATTTAGATTGATTGCCTGGTGCCATACCCTGAGCTCCAAGGTTTTTGTGAAATCATCTGATTCTTGCCACAACACTACAAGGTGGGAATTGTTATCTCCATTTCTCGGATGAAGAAACTGAAGTTTCCTAACAGGAAGCTGACTGTGTTCATTTAACCAGGATGCAGGGGAGTATGTGGGTGAAAGTTGGACTGGTCCTAAGTCTTTGCTATCCTACCTCCCAAATCAGCACACAGTTTTACTCATTTGGCTGATTCCAATCTTGAAACAGAACAAAGTTAAGATGATGACTTAGGACTAGAAGGAAAAGCTGTATTCTACAATCTGGGGAGTCAGAGAGATGACCTGTGACAGCATGGCTGCCACTGTGTCCTGGGGACAGGAGACATGTGGTGGAGGAGAAAGAATGACAAGTCACTTGTGTCTCCATGGAAAGAGAACCTCAGCAGCCTTAAAACACACACAGGGCCCAGAAAGTACTTTTCAAAAAGAGCATTACAATTTCCCAGCATTTGCTTATGAATAGTGAGAATGTTTTTTACTCTGAAGGGAGGGATTAGAAACAAATACAAAAAGAAATAAAAATATTGGGAAAAACTTTTAAATGTATTTGCCCTAAAGTGGGAAAACTGTTCACCCAAGTTGGGAAAAAATAAGAGAATAAAACCCCAAAAGTCTATTTGTAGTCCTCCAGTACCATATCACTTTCCCTCCTTGGAATTCTTGAATCATTCTCTAGGACCATGTGCAGCAGATGACATTTCTGCAACCCAAGCTTTGTTACATGCCAAAGAAATATCCCTGAAGAACACAGAAATTGGGAGAAATAAAAACTCCCATTAACAGCCTCTTGAAATATCAAGCTTTCATGGTAGAGACTCAAGCCGGGGTGCAGAGGAGTGGAGTCCTGGCACTTAGTACCACAGGAGGGGGAGGAGGGCTCAGTTTTAAGGACAGTGCAGAATTTGGTCTATTCATTTGTAAATTTACTGAGCATTATCTCTCAGTGATGTAAGAGGCAATCACGAATGCCACACAATCATTTCACAACCTAAAAGTAACTTGACAGCAAGGTAGAATGTACTTAAGGATAAGAGAGGGAATAACAACTTCAATGAAAAAAGGGTTATGATTCAAAAAGGCTTTCTGAAAGAAATGGGACAACTGGAAGGACATAGAGAGATGATGACTGATCAAAAGGAAGGGTTAAAAAAGAATTGATATGAGTACAAGGCAAAGGAGAGACTCAAGACTGAGCACAGATAGGAGCTAAAACTCAGAGTGCTCAGACATTCATTTAAGCTGCATCTGAAACATCTTTCAAGCACCCACTCCGTGCTGGATGACGTTACATGTTTGGGGTATTGCATGAAATAAACAAACACCTGAATTTCATGCAACATACTTTCAGGAAAGAGATGACAGGCAATAATCAAAACAAAAAAATGAATGGTACACTATTATAGGAGGTATAAGAACTACTATAAAGACCCAGCAGAGCTGAACTGGGGAAGAAAGTGCTAGCAAGTTGCTTGGTCCAGAAACACAAAAGGTCTTAGAGAGCAGGTGAACTTGATTTCACAGACACTGAAGCAAGGGAGCTTTGCTGAGACAGTGCTTGTAGACGGCTGGGCAGGAAAATGTCAGTGAACAGTAGAAGTTAATGATTCGTGGTGGTGATAAATCCAAGAGGAGCTTGATATGAAATTTGCAGTCACACCTGGGGCATGATACAGTGCAAAGGAAAGGAGCAGAGAAGAGATACCAAGGGAGAGGTTGGCAGGTACATTTTCCTGAACACTGGTTTCACTAGGTACCCCAATAGGGATCTACCTGGGAAAAAACTGGGGATGATGCATGCAACAACTCACCCTCTGACCAGTGGCATATGAAAGATTTTCAGTTCACCTGCAGTTAAACCAACAAACAACCGAGTTTAATTCTCTAATTTAAGTCCAAATCAGCATGTTGCCCTCTTTTCTTGACCAATTCACTTTTCAGGGGTGATAAAGAAGCAGAATGCCTATTAAAAATCTGGCAGGACCTACTCTGTGAAATCCTGAACAGGGGAGAAAGCAAAATTGGAAGGAAGGATGTGATCAAAAGAGAAGCAGCTAAATGAGGAGTCATGGTGACCACTTAATTGGGAGGGGACAGGAGTGCAGGGAGGCGGGGCAAGAGAGGAACTGTCAAAGTCAGGGAGGATAAGAGGAAGCCAAGATGTCATGCAGAATGCTCAAGAACATCTCAATCAAAAGTTGAGACACCTTATGAGAAACGCAATGCATGCTAACACACTTCTTCTGAAAACCTCCATCTGACAGCAATAAAAACAAGGAATTAAGAAAGGGATAATCTCCCTTTTATAAAAAGAGAAGTTAAGGCTTTAGACAGGCAAGCCTCCTTCGATCACCCCTGCAATCAATCCTGAAGGGGCGGAGAAGGACAGTGAATTTTAAAGAAGCAAGAAAAGGAGAAGGTATTGTGTAGAATTAAGCCTTGTTTAATCAGGCTAGGAATGTAAAGAACATCTTAAATCATTCATCTTGAAAAGCACACCTTTGTCCACTTCTACAGACATATATAATTCAAGCATGTCTTTTCCACAGCTGCTTAGCAGATTGTCCGTGTTTATTAAATTGCCTTTCTACCCTCTAGATGGTAGTTAGGGTAGTTAGTTTTAAAAACCAAAGACCCAGGAAGCCATTTATGTTTATTTGCTAAGTTATCTTAGAGCCCAACGCAGGCCGAGTTAGCAACACTACCTCCCAATCAAAAAGCAAAGTTGTAAATGAATCATCTGTACATTCACAAAGGAATAAAAAAGAAAGATTAAAATATGTATTTCTTTTCTAATTCCACTCTTCAGGAAAAGCCATCAAGAACGCAGAAGATGACTTATACTTGTTAAAAATTTAACGCTCCTATTAAGCTGTCATGAGAAATTCATATTTATCTAATTTTTCAATATCTACAGAATTTACTCTTTAGTTCATAAGTGCCATCAATTCTGTGATGTCATTACAATAGCATTAATATGGAAATAGCGACTCAACAGTCATGGAATTCTGAAACGGAAATGAGTTTCAAGTTGTCAATTATTACAATGATTTTTAAAAGAGCAACAACTGCAAGCTGTATTTGGACCTAGACATATGATCAGAGGCTGCTTCCCAAACAGGAACTTGTCAAGAGCAGGTCCTCATTCAGTGTGTCCCGCAGTGTGGCTGAGACTCCACATCCCCCAGGCAAGGACTATGCTGCAGGCACAAAGCTCCATCTCTGCAGAGCAAGGCAATGGGTCATTCTTCAGGCCTGAGACTTCAGGGAAGGCAGCATGGCTTGATGATTACAGCAGGACTTATTTTAGTTTGCCCAGTGATTCCTGCTGGAACTTCTTAGAAAACAATGCCATCCCTTCCTTCTGGGAAGACTTGTCAGGTTCTAAAATCCTATATGAATAAAATGTGGAAAAGCAAATGTGAAACAGAAATATGAAACTGTAATAATAGTACAGTGGTGGTGCAAGGCTATCTACACTGAGTCATAAGGACTAATTTAATAGGGAGAGTCTAAGGTTAGTCTGGGTTGTGTTGAGGATTTGGATTTTTATAAATACTCATCTGATTCCTAGGATCACACAAGTTTTAAGCAAACTACTAGGAAAATAAACATTCTTATCATTTGTAATAAAGAAACTGGAAATTCAATACCCAAAGCACCCAACTCATAACAGAGCTAAGGTCAAACCCAGAAGATTCTCTTACATGGAAAAAGGAGCTCGCTTTCATTTAAATTACCCAACTTGCTAAGGAGATCCCATAACCATTGTTGGTTACCAATGCTGAAGAAAACCAATGGTGTCAAATTTTTCAAAAAGGAAGCAAAGAAGAATGTATTTACTAGAAGAGATGAGAAAACTCTCCCTGTGCAGAAGGAATGAAGGCATGGTGGAGGTGGGTGGTGCATTTTCTTCACAAAAAAGAGCCTAGTCCATCAGAGGTATTTAACAATCTTTACTGAATGAACCAGAAAAAAGAAAAGAAAAAAAAAAAATACCCACTCCAACATCTGTTAAGCATCTAACAGTGGGCCAGGAACCATAGTTCCAAAACTAAATGAGATACAGTTCCTGATAAGAAGTGGCTAACATCTGTCTTCCTAAGTTAGACTTTGGAAAGAAAGCCATGGTTTCTTGTTATGTGTTGTTCTTTACTATTGCTCCTTCCTCCCTTCCTTGCCTTGATCTTCCTTGGTTCCAGGCATTAGAGACCTTGCTCTTGACCTTTCTCCTTCCACAGGGCAAAGAAGCATTTTCCCCAGTCTTTTGTTCTGTGCCCAGGAACCTGCTGTTATCTTCAAGCCCTAGTGAGGTACCATGGCAAAGAGAGAAAAACATGGACCCTTTGGGGGTTTAAAAATCTGACTGATTTATTGAGCACTTAGTGTGATGGACACTGCTCTGAGGACATTACTGGTATCAGTCATTCAATTCTCACAGTAACTCTCTGAGGTGGCATTGATCCACTTCACAGGCAAGGAGATTGAGGCCTAGAGAGGATGGTGATTTGCCCAACTCAGTAGCTGGAAGTGACCAAGTTTGCTTAAAACCTGGACCATCTGGGAACCTTCTCTCATAAATTGTAATCCAATTGCCTTTTGAATTAAAGGTCTTAATGACCCAGTGTCCTCACTCATTACACTGACAGATTCCATTTTCATCTCACGCATGTTTGGGGCCTCAGCTGGAGTGACAATCAACCCACCTACTTTGGTAAGAAGGGTGGTCCTCAATGCTTTTCAAACAACAGCTCAACCCCACTACCAGATAAGATTTTTCCCTCCCCAAATTCTCACTTCAACATGGGAGTGAGCCGAAGAGTTATTTATTGAATTCTCTAAAAAATTTTTGTGGCTCCCTCAACATGACGGATGATAAAAGAAACCAGAGTGTTACTATTTTCCAAGGGAACAGCTCAACTTTTCCCCCACATTTCTAGTCCTCTTTCCAGTACATATAACCGTTTACCACAGGGAACTGTGAGGAAAAATAGGTGTTGTAAGCTTGGCTATATACCATCGTGTCCTGAACACAAATATACACAGAGACAGAGAACATATGACACATACTCACAGAAAAAGACACACACACACACACACACACTCACACACACACCTTGGTAAGAAGTCCAATTGGGTGCTGAGTAAGTACCTTTGTGATTACTTAGCAAGTTTTGACAAATGAGGTTGCTAATGGGATTGTCAAGCAACTGGAATAAAATTATACGTCCTAAACACACTAGAAAAATTATTCTCTCTTAAGAACATCAGAGAAGGAAGTGATAAGTAGATTACTTTTTCAAATAAATCCAAAGTTAGTTTTAAACCTTTGCTGCCAAGATCCATTTCATTAAGTACAAAAAATAGGTTCCTTTCCACCATCAGAGAAAGTATGCCATAAGGGTAAACAGGATAAGTTCAATTTTCCTAAAAGTCGGTTTTAAGAAAAAAATCACTACATCACTAGCTTAAGCATCTAATTTCCTAGTGATAAGAAAATAATCCCTCCTTCACTCTCTCCCTACTCTGGCTACCCGCCAACATTTCAAAGAGAACAAAGCCTTAGGATTAAAACACATGTGCCCAGTTCTAATCCTCCCCATGAATTGATCCGATGGGGCTCACTCAAGGTGGTCCCGAGCAGAGGCAGATTTAGAATAAAAGAGTCAGGTGGTCAGATGGCAACATGTGGTTCTGCCTACTGCACAAACCAGAGTCAAAGACTTTCAGGCCAAAGAGGACAGAATCATGATGCTATGATGTCTATAGAAAGACAAGTTCTCTGATAAAATATTTAAAGTCACAATTTGTATCCCCAGATATTTATCTCATGCTGGAAGAGACAGCTGTCTCCCTTTCTTTTGCTTAACAGCAAGTCCTGCCATACACAAACCCTCTCCAATTTGGAGGCTTTATGGTCAACCCTCCTTGCAGCAGACGTGGCCATACAACTTAATTCTGATAGGTGCCAGGTACCACAGTGCCACCTGTAACTTCAAGTCATTTCATTAAAAGGAGGCTACCTCCTCTCTTCTCTACCCTGGCTAGTGCTGGCAGTGGCAGTGACCAGTCAGCTGTGACCATATGCACACTCAGGGCAGCAGCCTAAAAGATGGGCAAAGTCTGTGTCCAGGAAAGGACACCTTGGAGCAAAGCCAACTACCTTTTCTAGATCCCAGCTACACTGTCACATGAGTGAGGACTGCACTTCTATTTAACTTACTGATGTTAAAACTCTTTATTCTAATAGCTTTGCCTAGTTTGAAATGAAGTCACTCATTTTGGACTCCATCCTATCAAAGATGGACTTACTCTTCCCACATTCTTTCCCATCTCCATCACTTTTGGGAGGGGGGGGGCTATTGCTTTTAACAGAATAGCTTCTTCCTGAGGAAAGGTATTCATTCACTGGGCTCCTTTCTTCCGTTAAAAAATTTTCCATTAGTAGATCTCTTTTTCCCAGAGATTGCCCTTTTAATTTGAAGCTTTGGTACTTGATTGAGTACTGACCTGGAAGAACTCTAATCATCTTGGGGTCTATGCCTTCATGTTTTCATGGAGGGAACAATGCACCACCATGACCCTCCCATGAAATCACTAAGGAACAGATCAGCGAATCACGGTTATGAAGAGAATGAAGCAAAAGCTAAAATACTGATTATAATGTTAGAATTTTCCCTGTATCTTTCTTTTTCAGACTGTTGTTTTCTCAAAATTTGATTATTAAGATGGGCATATAATAGGGATTTTAATAAATGTTTGAAATTACAAAAATCCTTAAGTGATATTTAGGCTTTTTTTTTTTTGCAGCCAATAAACATGATTCAGAACATTCATATAAAATGCAAACTAGAGTTTTTCAAACTTAAAAAATAAAACATGCTATTTTCTGCTGGATCTCAATCCCATCCTCTCATTGACCTGAATTCTCTAGTTCAAATGACTTGAGTACAAGCCTCATAGGAACTACGGGAGACAGAGGGGAGGTGGTTTGGTTCCAGGTTGGCTGGAAGGGAGAGTCGGCTCTCTTAGTCCAGCTGCCTTGGCTAGGGCCACCTAAGGTGAATAGACATGCAAGCCCATTTCTTCCCTTAGTTCCAGATAAAAGGCACTCTCTCTAATCTGGGGATGGGAAGGTTCTCTGAATGTGCATCCACTACAGTAATTCCTAGTTATGCGGGTGTCTCAATTCAGCTTTATAAAATAGACCATGTTGGCCAATAAAAGCATGCTTTAGGGCTATTACAAAGGAGACTAGCAAGCTCCCTGGTGCCAGCTCAGTAAGTGGAGCTGCCAGGGACATCTCAGCATGGGGTTCTGAAACCAAGTCTCCAGGCTACCAAAAAAAAAAAAAAAGAAAGAAAGAAAGAAAGAAAAAAATGCCCTCCATCTATCCCTTTCATCCGGATTAACTTAAGTCATTAACTTTTTCAAGAAATATTTGCTGTGTACCTATGACAGGCAAGGCACAGAATATATCTTAAAAAAAAAAAAAAGCCTTGAGGCTTTATACTTCTGTAAGAGAACGAGATAAACAGGGAGTTTCAATGTAATGTGACAAACACTATGCCAAAGGAAATAAAAGACTCTAAGGAAGTAGCTAGAGATAATAACAGAAAAGGTAAGCAGGGGACTATGATTACTAGGGACAATGGTGATGGACTTAATTTTCATGAGATTCCAGCTAGGTTAGGAAACATTTTTTGCCCTTTAACTGGTAAAAGATCATTCTTCAGAGGCACTGCAAGGTCAGCCAAGAATAAGCGGGGCCCTCAATGTTATACATGTCAAGCAGGTAGGAAACAAAACAACTCTTTTTTTCAAGAGATCGTGCTTTCTACTTGCACAGACTATCAGATTAATACATTCACCATCAAGATCAATAAGAATTTAGATAAGAGACATGGGAAACATCCACGTCTGCAGTTAGAAAACCAAAATTAGACCAATTATATTGTTCAAGAGCAACAGGAGTGAGCCGGTGATTGAGAGGTACATCTAACATGGGCATTGAGCAAAGCTATAGGAAGTAAAGAACGCGTTGTTTGGGGATGGGAATAGATCTTATTCATCTTCCAAGACAGTCGGGATTCAGATCCCATTCACATGTTATTGCCAACCTCTTCTGCTTTGTACTTTCCTCCCTCATTGAGAAAGAGACAAACACAATGACTCAGAGCTAAAATCTTAGGGGTCATCTACTAGCCCTTACTCTATGAGCAAAGAAACTAAAATTCAGAGAAATCGAGTATCCTGCCCCACTGATTAATAGTAAAACTAACATTAAAACACAGGTTCTGAAATCTTAGTCAAGTGTTTGCTAATTCACTGAGTCCAGAAACCTGACCCTAAACAAGTACTAGGCAGACTGTAGTTTGCTTAGAAACCAATATCTCTCTCTCTCTCTCTCTCTCTCTCTCTGAAGAGCTCTCTGTGAATCAGTTACCAAGGCACACATATCAGAACAAAAGCTGTAGCTCTTTGAAGACTTTCAGCCTGGTCTCCTACAGAGATAAAGACTAAGGAGCAAATCTGCACACAGAAATACTCATTACTGTCACCAAATGAACACATTTTCTGGGACTAGCATATATGTATGTGAGGGCTACCCTAAGGCGCATGTGTGCTTGTGTATGTATATAAATGGGAGAATGTTGTAAGTGAAGACATGTGTTTCTGTGTCTGCAAAGCTCTTGTTTATGATTTGTATGTCTATCTTTGTTCAGGCAGCTGAAATAGAACACCATTAACTGGGTGGTTTATAAACAGCAGAAATTTATTTTTCTTCATTCTGGGGGCTAGGAAGTCCAAGATCCACTGGCACAATCAGTGACTGGTGAGAGCCTGCTTCCCAGTTCAGAGCCAGTTGCTGTCCCATTGTGTTCTCACACAGCAGAAGAATGAGGCATCTCTCTGGGTCTCTTATATAATGGCGCTGGTCACATTTGTGAGGGCCCATCTTCACAAGCTCATCACATTCTGAAAGCTCCATCTCCAAATATGATCTTTTTGAGTATTAGGTTTAACATACAGATTTGGGGGCAGGAGACACAAGCAGTCAGTCTGTAACATATGTGCTTATGTATGTTTGTGTGTGATTATGTGTATGTGTGGGTGTATATACAATTTTTTTTTAATTCTATATTCATGGTGGTGAGAGGGAAGAAATGGAAATAAGAATCTTCACAAAGTGCCTCTGCTATCTTTACAAAGCTATTTATCTGTCTTACTGTTACTGGAGTTTGTTTGCCTGATAGCCCTTTTTTAAATGTCTGATCAATGGTCTGGGTGTACTGAAGAACAGTGGGAAACACTAAGAAAGAGTAAATGGAAGCCTGAAGAAGGATATATAGAAGCTATAACTAGGACTGTCTTTATTAAAGAGAGAGAGAGAGAGAGAGAGGAGATAATAAATATTGACAATGATGTAGAGAAAAGGGAATCCTTATAAATTGCTGGTGGGAATCTAAATTGGTACAGTTATTATAGAAAATAGTATAGTAGTTCCTCAAAAAATTAAAAATTTTCTACCATAGGATCCAGAAATCTCACTCCTGATATTGTATTTTAGGGTATGTATTTGAAGGTACCGAAATCAATATCTGAAAAAGAAATCTGCAACTCATATTCAGTAGCATTATTCACAAGAGCCTCAATATGAAAACAACCTAAGTGTCTGTCAACAGATGAATAAAGAAGATGTGCGACATACACACGCATACATCTCCTGCCATTTAGTAAAAGATATGCCTCTTGAGACAATGTGAATGGAACTTAAGGGTGTTATACTAAGTGAGGTAAGTCAGACAGAGAGACAAATACTGGATGATATCACTTTTATGTGGAAGCTAAAAAAACAGAACTTGTAAAAACAGTAAAATGGCAGTTGTCAGGAGCTGAGGGATGAAGGAATTGAGAAGATATTGTTTAAGGGTAGAAACTTGCAACGAGCCGATAAATTAAGTTTGGGAGATCAAATGCACACACTAGTGCATCCCATCAGCAGCACCATGTTTATAAACTTTAAAGTTGCTAAGAGACTAGGTTGTTTTAAAGCAAAAAGACAAAAAAATGATTTTGATGTCACCCAAAAGAGGTCATAGCTAATGAACTTTAGTAATTATATGGCAACAAATAAATCAAACCAACATGCTGTTCTCCTTAAACTTACACAAGAGTATTTGTCAATTACAACTCAATAAAAAAAAATCCATTGAGATATTTAGAAGGAGCAATGGCACATAAAGTCAAGAAATACTCAAAAGATTTCACTTTTCTCCATTTTGGAAAGAAATAGCATTTGTTGAGGTGAGCTGTGATATTTCCCAGACCAACATAATGTAACAAAGAGGTCCAACTCCAGTTTTCTGCCAAGTGGTCTTTATGCAACTTCATCCCTCCTCTGCAGAAGCAGACAGGGCAGCAAACAAAGCTGGAGTCAGGAAGGTGTACTGAAAACAGCACAGACTGCCAGGTAAACCCCATTTTCACTTCCTCCTCTGTTACCTCCTGGCTGTACAATCTTGACCAAGTTACTGAACCAATATGAGTTTTGGCTTTTATATTAACAGTAAGCTAAAAATATCAGCTTCATAAGCTATTGTACAGATTAAATGAGCTGTTGGGGTTTGTTGTTGTTGTTTAAGCACGTCATCCTACCTTTCTGTCTCCTGCCACTCTATTTCTGCAGGGGGGAAGGATCAGGTTGGCTAAAAGACCACCTGGCAGAAAATTGTGAAGTTGTTCCTCTCTGTTACATTACATTGGTCTGGTAAATGTCACAGCTCACCTCAACAAACATTTTTGTCTAAAATGGTGAGAAGTGAAATCTCTTGAGTATTTGTTGACTTGATGTGCCATTGCTCCTTTTTAATAGTTCAGTGAACTTTATATTGATTTATAATCGACAAATACTGATACAGGATAAATGACAGCTTGAATCATGATTAGGATTTGTCTAAGAACTGCCATTTCTGAAGTCCACAGATTTGAGAGAATTTGTGGAGAAAAATCTCTCACTGAGGGGTTAGTGACAAAGACTACAATTACAAACCATTCTACTTGAGAGAGTAAAAAGAAAGAAGGAACTTCCCAAATATTTCAAACCTTTCAGCAGCAACAATACAGTTCCCAGAATTGGCATTCACAAAAGATGTCATGTAATTTTGGGTTCAGATTCCTCCCCAGCTCTGATGCTTAACCAACTGTGAAAACAATTTATTACTAGGATCTTGTGGAGCTTGCTCAGCTAAAAGGAATATTTTATACACACACACATACACTTTGGTGAATCGTATCCTTGGAGATTTTTTTCCTCCTGTGAAAACCAAGTGGAATAGTGTCATCCTGAGTATGTGTACAGAATCAGAAAAGACAGCATGCACTAAGATTAAAATTTACTTTGTTAAAGATGATGAGATGATGTTATAGACTAAAAATTGGGCCCTAATTTCAAAACCCTTACATATTAGCAAGTCCTATAAATGCCTTAATTTATAAGTTGTACAATAAAGAACAAAGAATCTATTGACAACAAAGCTATTTTGGAAAAAGTTTGCCTCCCGACAGAAATAAATGCATTTAAAACAGGTATTGACCAGGTTCCTGCCATTTAGTAAACCCTCTGAATTTGGTTTCTGGAAGTACATTTAAAAATAGCCTGTAACTGTCTCTTTTTATTAGCTATTTACAATGAAGAATATAAACCTCTAAAGTAAAGCACCTGTGTTAAAAAGTCCACTGTGAGGCTGTTGATGGTTGATAGTACTGCTTCCCAGGACTGGGAAGCAGATTGCACAAAATTACCCATGAGCAAGCACAAAAGGCCTCACCCTGAAAAGGCCCTGGCCAGAGCAGAGGTCCTTAATGGAGCCAGAGCAGCAAAGTCTGTGGTATGCAATCGAATCTGATTCAGGAGCTCCACTCAGTAGAAGTCAATGCTTTCAAGAGCACTGGATGGGGCTCCCTCACCACAACAGAAATAAGGAACCATGTGACACCTGGATCAATAACATGCACCCTAAATTAGAGCAGAGTCACACACAGTGGAAACCTATGCTAGAAGGAAACAACCACCTTCATAACTGATTTCTGTGTGCTGAGCTGTGCCTAGAAGATGGAGCCTCATGAAGGGAGGAATTGTCTTAGGTGGCAGGCAGCCCCACATTGGGTGCCTTCACTTATGTTCAGTTCACATTGTGGTATAATTAGAGTGTTTGATAATCATTAAAATGTACAGTTCAAAGAACATAGTTTTTTGAACACAACCCCAAGTCAGATGAATTTTAACTCTGGTCTTTCACTATATGATGTAGCTAAGTGACATAACCAAGTCTTCACTTGCATAACTGTAGAACAGGAATAATAATGTCAAAAAGGGATAATAATTTAAAACAAGATCAATAAGGTAATATGCTGAGATAAACAAGCTAAATTTAGGTAAATAACCAATTCACTTCTGTCATATCAGTAAATACTTAATATTGGTTCATTTCAAAAACAAGTTCCAAGAAGATGTGATACATATACGCACTGGAATACTACTCAGCTATAAAAAAGATGAAATCTTGACATTTACTGCAACATGGGTAGATGCAAAGTGATTATACTAAGTGAAATATCAGACAGAGAAACACTGTATGACTTGGTTCACCTGGAAGAAGCAAAGCAAACAAATAAGACAGAACCCTTAGATTCTAACAGCAGAATACCAGTTAGCAGAGACAGAAGAACTGAAATGAGAAGGTTGCCTAGATGGTGGAGGGTGGAAACTTGATCTTTGGTGGCAGGTATGGTGTGGTAATATATATCAAGGTGTGAAACTATACATTGAATATTTACACTGTGGTAAATCAATGTTACCTCAAAAAAAAAGTCATGTGAAAACACAGAGAGTACTTTGGTTTAAAAAGCAAAACATTAATACAGCTCTGTTTTGTTTATTTGTAGAACTGAACAAATACAAATAAAAAATAGGACAAGCTCTAACCATTCCACCTATGTTGCAGAATTATAAGCTTTTTTTCTCTTTCTCCAAAGTTTATCTTTAAAAAAATAGCACTTTCAGGACAGCACCAAGAAAGAAAACTATAGACCAATTTCCCTAATGAACATGGATGTAAAAGTTTTAAATAAAATCCTGGCAAATCGAATATAACAATATGTAAAAAGCATTATTCACCATAACCAAGTAGGGACATAAGGATGGGTCAACATCCAGAACTCAAGTAACATAGTACACCACATCAACAAAAAGAAAAACAAAAAACACATGATCATTCAATAGACGCAGAGAAAGCATTCGACAAAGTCCAGCATTCATTCATGATAAAAGCCCTTGACAAATTGGGGATTAAAGGAACTTACCTAAACATAATAAAAGCCATCTATGACAAATCTATGGCAAACATCATCCTAAATGGGGAAAAACTAAAAGCATTTCAATTAAGATCTGGAACCAGGCAAGGATGCCCACTATCTCCACTACTCTTTAACATTGTACTAGAAGTTCTAGCTAGGGCAGTAAGACAAGATAAAGAATTAAAAGGGATAAATAGGAAAAGAGTAACTGAGCAATCATATGCAGATGAAATGATTCTCTATATAGATAACCTCAAAAAATCCACAAAAAATTGCTTGAAATAATAAACCAGTTCATTAAGTTAGCCAGATACAAAATCAACACACACAAGTTGGTAGCTTTTCTATACACAAAAAGTCAAATAGAAGAAGAAATCAGGAAAACCATCCCATTTACCATCACACCAAAAAAATTAAATATCTGGGAATAAATTTAACAAAACACGTGAAAGAACTATACAAAGAAAACTTTAAAACACTGCTAAAAGAGATAGAAGACATAAGGAAATGGAAAGATATTCCCTGCTCATGGATTGAAAGAATTAATATCATCAAAATGGCCATCCTACCAAAAGCAATCTACAGATTCAATGCAATCCCAATAAAATTCCCAATGACATTCTTTAAATAGACAGAACAAAAATTACTGAAATTTATATGGAATAGAAAAGACCTTGAATATCAAAAGCCTCCTAATCAGAAAAAAGAGAATGGAGGTATTACAATTCCAAACTTCAACCTATACTACAAGGCCATAATAACCAAAACAGCTTGGTCCTGATACAAAAACAGACAATCAGATCAATGGAACAGAATTGAGTGCCCGGAAATAAAACCTCACATACATAGTCAACTAATCTTTGATAAAGGAGTGAAAAACTTACATTGGAACAAAGATAGCCTCTTCAATAAATGGTGCTGGGAAAATTGGACTAATACATGCAAAAAAATGGACTAAGACAACTCCCTCACACTGTGTACAAAAATCATTTCAAAAATGGATAAAAGACTTCGACATCAGACCTGAAACCATAAAATACATAGAAGAAAACTTGGGCAAAACACTCCTTGAATTACAATTCAGAAATCCTTTTCTGGAAACATCTACAGATGGTAATAAAATGAAGGAAAACATAAACAGATGGGGCTACATCAAACTAAAAAGCTTCTGTACAGCAAAAGAGACAATAGAAAAAACAGAAAGAAGTCCAACTGAATGGGAAAAAATTTTTGCCCTTCACAAGAGTGATATGGGTTTAATAATGCAGATCCACAAGGAACTCACAAAACTAAACAAAAGCAAAACAAGAAGCCCAATCAAAAAATGGGGAGAAGAACTAAAAAGACACTTCTCAAAAAATACAAATGGCCATCAGGCACATGAAAAACTGCTCAATGTCACTAGCAATAAGGGAAATGCAAATCAAAACCACAATGAGATGCCACCTTACACCAGTAAGAATGGGAAACACCAAAGAACGGGTCAATGAGATATCACTTTACACCAAAGAATGGGCAACAACAAGTGCTGGCGTGGATGTGGAGAGAAAGGAACACTCCTACACTGCTGGTGGGAATGTAAACTGTTCCAACCACTATGGAAAGTGATGTGGAGGACCCTCAAATTAATGAAAATGGAACTACCATTTGATTCAGCAATTGTTTTCTTGGGAGCCTACCCAAAAGAGACCTCAATGTGGGTACAAAGGGATACCTGTGCTCGAATGTTTACTACTATGCTGTAGTAAACAGCATAATAATTGCAAGGACTTAGTAGCAACTTTAATGGCCAAAAACAGATGACTGGATGAAAAAACTGTGGTATATATACACAATGGAATATTAGTCATCAATTAAAAATAACAAATTTGATGATTTTATGATAACATGGATGTACTTAGAAGAAATCACATTAGCAGAAACAAGTCAAAAAGAAAAAGACAGAAACCAAATGGTTTCACTAATATATGGGATATAGGGAAAAAAATAAACAAAAGTCATAAGGAAAAGTCAAAACAAGCTAACCACCAAACTAAAGCACACAACTTGGGGCAGGAGGGAAAGGGGGGGAATGGTCAGGGAGGGTGGGGGGTGAATCCCCGGGATTACAAAGATGTGAAATTTATATATAAATAAATTTTTAAAAAATTATATACATTGGTGAAACAAGATGAACCTACTAGAATAGCCAGAGAAACAAACAAAAAAAAAATTGCACTTTCATAATGGCAGAATTTCATAGTCTAGGACAGGCAGTTATTAAACTGGATAGTTCTTGAAAAGTACAATTTGTCTGAAGATAGTGGTTTTTATGACATTGATTTTATGACATTGACAGTGCTTTTCAGGGCAAATGGTGAAATACTATTGCAGCAAGAGTTCAGTTGCCAATCCTTATGGGAGACACAAAGAAGAGCCCATGGAGGATTCCCTAAAAGGTCAAACAGAAGTCACTAGCCCTGGCTGCACCCATAAAATGCTGCACAACATTTAGGCAGCTCTTGGAATGCTAGAAACAGCACATATCCCATCTGGGTGTCCTCTTGGCAGTGACCTACAAACCGGGCTCTTCTCAACCATAAGCACTGGAAGTCATTCAACACCCTGTGTCCCAGGCATACCAATTGGGACCTTTGTTACCTACCAGTACTATGGAACTAATGTGGTGTCAGAAACTCCCTCATTAACTGTTTGAAACCTATAGAGTCAAGAAAGCACACTTCTCAGTTCTGGACAAACTGCTAGTACTCAAAACTGTTTGGAAGACAGTTTCTCACTGTTGTTTCACACAGAACATCTCATTGCTAAACTCTAAGGCCTGAGATAGATTCTTAGGCTTGACCACCCTTAATCAGGTTCTCATCACCACAATAATAAAATAAGACCTAGATGGTCTTATTTTAAAACCATCTTAAATAAGACCTTGATGATTCCATCATCAAATGGAAATGCTAAATGCAAGACTAAGTAATGTTGGGACCCCCAAAGGATCAGTGAACCCCATAAGCACTCTGCCACAGTCAATGAACAGGGCTGCTGCAACCTGGAGGAGGGTCATCGATGCTCCCCTCAGGTATGTGCTTCTTTGTGGACCTCAATGGAAATGCAATGCCTTTCCTCTGCTTCAGAGTCCTAGGAACCACTGTCCACATGGATAAACGCACAGCAGGTTGGAGGGTTGTCTCAGAAGAGTAGAAAATACTTTTTCCAAGGGGTAGGCTGACACTTGGTTTCATTCAACTGTCTAAATTTTAGTTTTAATACCAGGATAGCACATGGGTGCTCAAAAAAGATAATGTACTATCTTTGATTCTCAGACCCAGTTGAGAATTCCCTGAAGAATAGAAAATAGCATAACATGCCAGCCTCAGGCCACAGCCCCCACTGAAGTGCTTATAGGCTCCAAGGCCCCAGGAAGGACTCAATACATGAACATTAGTTGGAACAGCGCCTTGGCACAAAAAGAGAAAGAGATAGAAGATTAGTGTCTGTGGTATTTGCTGGTCTCTCAAGACCAATGGTGCCACCTTGTAGCTAGCACAGGGGGATCGACTTCAGCTATCTCTCTGCAGGTCAAGACCTACTTCCTGAGGAGGAGAAGTTGAGGGGTAGCTATACTAAATGGACTGGCCAGAAGCTATACAGCACATGCTTTAGAAATACAAATAAGTTCACTGCCTGCCTAGAATAGGGAATGATTTCTCCTAATACAGGAGAATCTGGGACCGTTGGCAGTTTGGCACCTAGCCTTCATAGAAGGAAATGTTCCAGGCCCAAGGCAAACACTGGTCATCCTGGGATGAAGAACAGGTTGTGAAATGGTTGCTTCCCTAATAGTCTGTCTCTCACCCACAAGGATATCAAGAAAACAAAGTATTCACACTCAGTAGACTTGCCAGCTACCTAGGATATGGAGGCTGAGGGTGTGGTGTCCATTGTGGTTTGAGAGTGTTCCAGCCTCAAAACAATTCCCTCACCAACTGGGACAGCACCTCGTCAGGGTCACAGACAGAACCTTCCAAGGTGGCCTGACCAACTTGGAGTTGAGTTCTCAGCTAGGAGTCACAGGTGCTAGGTTTAGCCATCTAGGATCAAAGAAAAGACTGTAGGGCTAAAAAAAAAATGAGCACCCACTTGAGCATGAGTCTTCTCCAGCTTGGGCATGACCTTCTCTGCACTGTTGAAGTACACGCAGCAAGTTATTGTCACCACATAGACTCAACCTAGTCTTGCCAGCAGGTTGTCAAGGCTGTCTGGTTACCCATTACTACCTTGGTTAGCAAGTTCAGCAAGTTCTGCGATCCTAACTTGCCTATCTAGGAAGTTAACCATTCCTGCCAACAAATAATATAACATCAGGTAGCCATGCCTATTATGGACAAACCTAAAGCTGGGTAAGGAAAAAGAAAGAAGTGGGGAGAACAAGGGAAATGTAGTTGGATCATGCAGGGCCTAAAAGGTGAGACAAAGAATATGGACATGTTCTGAAATGATGAGTACAGTTGGAAGGTGCACAACTGGTCACCCACCTGTGTGACAGTCCCCAAGCACATGCACCACAGCTCCTGGCACAATGGAGGATACCACCCTGAGTGGGATTTCAGTCCATTCATCACTGTGCCACCTCAGAACACAGATACCACAGGTACATTGTCAGGTGCCCTTGCAGGATCTATTCCAACCTTTTGATGAAATGAAAAGGATTATAATACTGAATATACTGAAAATAATACATTCACATGGTCATGGAAGGAGGTAATCCATGTAAATTGTTAAACATAGTCATGTCATAAGCATAAGTTGCCACAGAGTAAAATATAGGCATACAGAAGTCCATTTAACAAAATGTTTACTGTGAATAAAGGCACAGCCTTGATATTATCCCCACTTCAGATTTCCAATAAAGTCTAAACTTTTCAGTAACACAATTGCCTGTCATACTCCCTTTAGTTTCTGTCTTAATTCAGGCTGTAATAACAAATACCATAGAGCGGGTAGCTTAAAGATGCATTATTTCTCACAGTACTGGAGAATAGGAAATCTAAGTTCAACATTGCAGAATTGTGTTTGCTTGATAAGTAGTACCCTCTCAATGAATCCTCATATAGGGGAGGTGGGGAGGAGAGAGAGCAAGCAGCCTCTCCAGTTTTTTTTCTCATAAGGGCACTAACTCTACCATAAGGATGTGGTCCTTCTGTTCAACTCACCTTCCAAAGGTCCCATTTCCAAATACTATCACTTTTGGGGATTAAGGTTTCAACATGTGGATTCGGGGTGATCCAAGCATGCAATTCCTAATAGTACCATGACCCCTTTGGCACCACCTGTTATGAGAACACAGGAGCTGCATATTTTTCAGCCAAAGCAGATACAGTATCATGCTACTGCCAACAAAAACACTACAAATAGTCTGAGGCCCTGTGGTAATATTTTGTGTAGCCCCAGGGGTAGCCTGTCCTCCTGGGACAGCTGTCATGGTCAATCCACACTGCTTAGGATCTTACAAAATCAGCTTCCTAACTGACTCATCCACCCACTTGTTCCAAGACTTGCATTCACACAGTCCTCATTGCCAGGGGCACGCAAAAATCCTAACGGTATTTACAGGAATCTATCTCAGAATTCTCCATTTGAAAACATCCCTGCAGCTTTGAAAAACCTTGCACTTTATTGTAGACATTTTGCTGTGTGCCTTCTGAGAGCATTTTGGATGCACAGAATCCAATTTAATGAAGGCTATATGCTCCCTGGAACCAGGAAGTTTAAGACAAAGATAATTATTAGTGATCCTAGTTGTTTAGAACATAGCATTTGAATGGCCACTGTCTGCTAGACACTTAACATGTAGATTCCTTTTCATCCTTAATACAAGGCAAGGTAGATATTATCATTCCCATGGTACATGTTAATGGAAATACAAATAAGTGACATCATTTGCCCAGGATGAAGGTGGGGTTGAGTCTTGAACCCATGACCCATACTCTTTCTTCAGTTACCTGATGCTTTTCAGAGCAACAGAGAATAGTATCCTTTATGTGAGTAAGATGCTCACTTGATTTACACAAAAAAGATGGACTTGATTGCAAAATATACTCATTCCTGCCTGTAAAAGAAATTCATTCCTCACTATAGAGGGGGAGAAAGGAGGTAAATAAAGACTATTCCCTCAAGGGCATTACTTACCAAGTTTCATGCTTAGTAATTAATTCCATTTGAGACGGGGGCTTAGGGTTAATGAGTGAGTGAGAGAAAGGGGAACAGGAATGTAGGGAAGATGCTTTTAAAAGGCACTAAAGAGAGGGAAAGGCAAGAAGAGAACAAGTTATGCAGAAAACAGAGGACTTTTTGTGTTCTGTTTCTCTTGAAATATTAGAAGTAACTTCCTTATCACTAAGACTCTTGAGACAGCCCTCTAAAAACATCTTTCTAGGCAAAGAAATGAGGCCCTATACTACTATTTGGGGGATTTCTATATTAACTTAGTCTTTCAAATAAGATTTCCAGACAGAATCCCAAGGGATCTTGCTGTCAGCAACACCAGGAGGAAGACTTAAACTAACTGAATATGCCTTTTCAGCAGGCCCTGCTGAATTGGTTCCATCTATCTAAATAGGATTCTATCATAGACACTGGGAATAAAAGTAGGAGACTGGTGTGGTGAGCGCTGGTGAACTGAACACCTTAGCGAGGACAGGAATGGCATATCTTAATTGGTAAAAGTGCACCAGGATGAAGCAGATCATGCTATTAAAGAGAAATAGAGAAACAAAAAGGTATCACCCCAGATACATAAAAGCTGAGAAGATGCCAGAAGCGGTCAACAGCAAAGATTTTGAACTCAGCTACAAAAGAGTCTGCTGTCTGCTGATGGGAAACACATGCCTCATGGGACAGAGAAACCTGCTTCTGATCTTCCAAGGGAATTCTAGGTACTAAACTAAGATGACAAAGGATGCTTTATGGCTCTTTCCAGATGGACCACAGAGCCCTTTCCCTGTAAGTTGAAAGGGTGTAAAGTAAAACTGAGTTCCAAACTACCATTCATATTCTAATCACAAGCTGCCAGTGTTTCATCATCTGGCTGTATCTGCACAGAAACATTTCCAAAACACTCATACCTTAGCAAAATCATGAATAAGCTGGTAGCACATAGTGCAGGTGCAGAGCAAAACACAGCCCAGAAGCAGAGTGAGATGCCACCTGTGTCTTCCAGCAGAGGGAGAGGCTTAGAGAGGAGGAAGCAGGCAGGATTGAACTGGACACTACATGGTTATGTGACTTTAAACACACTGTCTAGTGAAAAGTACTATCTAGTGACAAAAGAACCAGTTCCCTATTTTCTGTCTTGTCGGTTTAACTGTCTCAACCTCATAGTTGTCTATTGCTGCTTGCAAGTGTCTAGAAGCTGAATATATCTTTCCAGAGGTTCTAGGTAAGCACTACACCCAGAAAAGAGAAGAGCTTATAACATGTACATTTCCACCATAAAATGCTCCAAATTTGCCACTGGGTCTTGGGAAGTCAAAGTAAGAGCAGGCTGGGCAAATGAAAGTTTCTCTCTCTCTCTCTCTCTCGCTCCCTCATCATTAATTGTGAACTATTTCTCACTAATTCTTTCACCAGTATCTGCTGGCTCAGCCATATTGGTTGTGGGTAGACTGTCACTGGGCCAGCAACTAAACTGTGAACAATAGGTGAAGGAGAACAAGCACTGTTCTGAGCACCCCACTAGCAAGCAGCCAAGGCATGTGAGTCCCATTTCACTTCCTGTCCACTAACTACCTCCACTAGCTGAATTAGTTGTTCATTTACTTGGCAAATATTATCTAAATTCCTGTATGAATTAGACATTGTGCAGACAAATAAGAACTGACTTCTTGATCTCCTGGTTCAAACTGAGACAACAAAACCAACAAATGCAGCCCAGGATCTCTGTCAGAACAAAGACAGAGGATGCCTGGAGAACCCTGGAAACACTTCACCTAAACCGAGAGTGGGTCACAGCAAGGTGTCCTGTGAGGTCTAAATAGAGTTGAGTTTGTTGGTAATTATGGAGCTGGGGCTGACAGAGAGAAGAAGCGGAGAAAAGAAGGACCAGTAGAAGTAAAGAAAAAACTCAGATCAAACCAGACCTCATGAAAGAATATGAACTTGATCCTAAGAGTGAGGATTTTTGTGTTCATTGGGTGCACTGACGAGATAGCCACAGGAAGCACAAGACAAGAAGCAAAGAGGAAGGAGTTAGGGTGGGTGAGGCCAATGTATATGTAGAGGGGGTGATGCCCTGAGCTAAGCCTGCAGTAGGGCATATGGACAGAAGTGAAAGGATACCAAAGCATTTAGAAATACAATTGACAGGGCATGGGAATTTACTATTTGAGGAGGGTCTATTAGTATATTATTGCCTAATACCTGAATTGGAGAAGTAGGTGGATGTTGGCACCACTCTCTAAAATCTGAAGACAAACAGACTAAAACAAACATGGGCGGAGGAAGACTTTGAGATCCAATGAAGGCAGACTGAGATCTGAGATGCCTGCAGGGTCACCTGGGAGGAGCTGAGGGAATGATATTGAGAAAGGCATTGGGGAAGAAGACACAAATATGGGTGACATCCATCAGTCTAAAGATAGTAAATGAAGCCAAAAGCATGAATGGAATAACCCAAGGAAAGTCCCCTGAGAAGGAATGGGGGAGATGGGGGGGGAAGTCAAGTCTGAACTGGGATCACTTAACTTTTGGAGGGTGGGGACTGGTATGAGGCACCTGCTAAGGCATGCCAGAGAAAGGCCAGAGGATGGTGACGTTAAGGCAAAGCATCAACCAGCAGACACTTGGGGCACTTAGCGGACACTTAAGTCTCAGTGCCTAAAATCTGGAAAGGATCTAATCCTTGCATCTGGGACCGCAAAGGCAAAAGGAAATCCTAGTAGGAAAAATTAAATTTGACCTGCAACTCTAAGTATGGATTATAGCAGAGAGAAACCTTGTCAGCTGATGCTCACTAAATAGGTTGAAAGAGGCTATCTTAGAGAAACATTATTCAAGCCACAAATATTAGCTACACTTGTCATTTAAAAAGTAAAACTAACCATGAAATTAATTTCAATATCAAGCTTTATCTAACAGCATATTCAAAATAAGACCATTCACTAAGTAACTAACAGAAACAATTATGGAGATATTGCTCTTTTTTTGGTGTCCAGTCTTTGAAACCTGTTCTGTACCTTATCTTACAGCACATCTTGTTCAGATGAGTCACATTTTAAGTGCTCCTCTGTCCCATGCAGTTGGGCATTGGAAGTTTGTAGCTTGTATATAAACACTACCTTTTTCCAAATTTTATCTCAACAAATAGAAAAACCTGAAGAAGTATATGATGATCCACTGGAGCTCTGTGGAAGGCCTACCTACCAACGACGATATCAAATCTAAATGAAAGAGAATTATGACCAGAGAACTTTCTTTTAACAATGTCACAAAGAAAAAGAAATTGGGGACAGGTTGACCTCAAGTTTGTTGCCGAACAGTACAGTTGATGACAGCAGCTATGAAATGGAGATCAGAGCCAGCTCCCTGTTAGGAATGAGTCAACACTGCCTTTCAAGATGCAGAAGGTGGAGTACAGCATGTCACCTCCATGGACATGCTCCATTAGCTTGGCTCATTCTACGAGGTCAAGTGGGGGAGGATGGCACTGAGCCCTGGGAACTTAGCCCTCCCCTGCACAGTCCATGCCATCTAAAAATATTTCTACCTGGAACATCTCAAAATTTTTTTGTCATCTCTGCCCATCAGCTTGAAAGGGTGTGTGTGATTTCCTCATCAAGGGGATGCAAACAGAACTCGTCTTCCCAGCTCTCTGCTTCTATCTCATCAGCAGCAAGGCAGCTCCCAAAAAAAGAAGGCAGACAAAAGATGAATCAAACTGCCTGGTGCAGGATTTCTTGACACAGTAATCAGTCAGGAGCCCAGCTCAATTGTGCTCACCTCACTTCTCCAGCTTTTGAGACCACCCAGCTGCACCTGAACCAAGAACTTTCTTGTCTCCCTTGGATACCCCTGAGAGTTGTTAGTTAGAACCTCTCACCCCTGAGAAAGAAAATGGTTGTGAAATGTTTGATGCCTAAGCCTTGGAAATAGAAGCAGTCTCCTGCCTACCCCTCCAGCCCTGTGCCACACATCCTTATCTACCTTACCTCTTATTTAATACTTGCCAATACAATACAAGCTGGTGGGCATTTTCTCTCCCTCTCTCTCTTTCTCACACACACACCTATAAGTAACTACACATTTAGCAGACCAGACTTTGAAAACAAATCCAAATACTGTCACTAACATTTGCTATCTGCATGGACAAAGGACCAAACCTCTGCAAGTGAACATTCCTTACCTGAAAATGGGAAGCAAAACTGTCAACTTCACAGAGACACATGAGGATTAAAATGAGTTAACACATTAAACTAAGTCTATTAGAAATTAAAATGAGTAGAACTGGCCTGGGACATGCTAAGATCTATATGTGGTTACTGTCAATTATTTACAGTATCAGCAGGTGTTCGATGGGGTCACTTTGATTATTACTATTAAAATCCCTACTGCTTCCTTCAAAGTTTATCTCAGCTACTGTCTTTTCGGCTGGCTCTTCCTCTCAGTGCCACCACCAGCAACTACCATCCATGCATGTAGATCCCACACTTCTCCACGGGCAGGTGTTGTGTCACCCTCTTCCCATCCTTAACAGTACTGTGCAAAGTCCTAACTGCTTCTTAAATAAGAAGTGATGCTTCTTAATATTACTGTGCAGATGGATCACCTGGGGATCATGTGAAAATGAAGCTTTTGATTCAGGAGATATGGGATCGGGCCGAGCATCTGCATTTCTAACAAATTTCCAGAAAGCAAGATACTGACAGCCATGGCCATGCTCTCAGCAGCACTGATGTGGCCACAGCACCTTCAGAGCAACACTAAAGGAGTGGTGTCTCCCATCGCCTCTCGTTCCCTGGCTCATGGCAGATACTCAACCAATTCTGGCTGAACTGACTAAAGCTTTGGAGTCAAGTGAATACTCTCAAGCATAATCACCCCCATATGACACTCACCTGAAAAGGTATACTTAACCTGGGAGCAACTATTGGGTGCGAAAACACTATAGGTACAGTCACTGTGCCTAATAAAAGGATAATAAAGTGTGTGCAAATTATTACAATTGGAGAGGCGTGAACTAAGAAAGCTGTTGAGGGTTATTTGGTTCACCCTGTGACTTTGGGGTAAATAATTCAGTGCTTCCCATACCACAGGGAGGATAGACCTTTCTTGGCTGGAAATAGATTCAGTCATTCACCTGGTCCACCTGGTTGTGACACATGTCACTCAGGCTGACTCATGTTTGGAAAGAGTCAGGAAAACAAATGTTTTGCTGATACTACAAAATCATGCTATTCTTTAATAGCCCGTGGAGAAGAAATAAGGGAGAGTGCACACCCATTCAGAATCAGAAGACCTGAATTTATAGTCCAACTTTCCTTCTGCATAGCAAAAGGAACTATCAGCAAAATGAATGGTATCCTACTGACTATATTTGCAAATCTTACCTCCAACTATATATATATATATATATATGTGTGTGTATGTGTGTGTGTGTATGTAACTATACATAGTATATATAGTATATATAGTATCTATATCTACATATATAGATATATATAGTATATAGATATATAGTATATATATATAGATATGTAGTATATATATGTAGTATATATATAGAAACAGTCAAGAAGAGTTGGAAACAACCTAAATGTCCATTAACATATTGATTGGATAAAGAGGATATGATAAAAATACATGTAGGGTCTACTCAGCTATAAAGAAAAGATGCCATTTGTAACAATGTGAATGGACTCAAAGGTATTAAGATCAGTGAAATCTGTTAGGTAAAAGACAAGCACCATATGATTTCACTCATGTGGTGAAGAAACAAAACAATTGATTGGATTAAATAAAAATTAAATAAGCCCTTAAACTATAAGACAAAATTAGTGGTTATCAGAAGAGGATGGGGGAGGAGAGATAGATAAATTGGGGAAAAAAAGATAGATTTATGAAGTGATAGATAAAATTGAATTTTTAACGGTGTAGACACCAACATTTGTAGTGATGCAAACCTGAAACTAATGTTACAATGGAATATTACTTCAATCAAACAAAAAAAAAACACTAAAGCCCATTTTTCATTTATACATTTATTAAGCTGTTATTTTGTACCACCTGCCACCCTCTGCCCAAAGAAAGACACTCCCAGCTGATAGCGACAACCTTATCTGCAGCAGCCAAGTGATTTGGATGTAGTTTATTTCCTGCAAGATGACAGGTGAGTTGAAAGGGATGCAAAGATCAATCAGAGAAGTCCAAGTTCCCATCAAATGCAGAATCCCCTCAGTTCATTCAGAGAGGAATGTAGTCAGGAAGGTGCTTCCAAAACCTATTCCACCTCTCTTCTACCTTGTGCAAGAGGAGCTCATTCTTCACCAGATTCTGGTGTCCTTTGTACCTGCCACTGAAGGGATCCCCTAGGGCCAATTCCAAACCTACTTGAACCTTATTTTCATCATTTACAAAATAGAGATTATGATCCTTGGAACTGCCATGGTACTTGCTGCTCACTGAAGATTTAAAAACTGGCAACTTCAATTATTGTTACTGTGTAAATATTATTATTAGAGTTATACTGTTATATGGTTGTAAATAGGACTATTGTTATAGTATGGCTCCCTGAAATAAAGTAAAACCTCTATTCCTGACAGCCTTAAACTATTTGAAAACAGATTTTATTATTTCTCTTCCTCTCTATTCTAGGGCACATACACCCATCTCTTTGACCACCCCTCACAAAACTCAATTCCCAGAACTCCTTCTCATATTCATTGCTTGTTCATATGTCCATTACATTTGGCCACTGCCCCCTTAAAATGTGGCCCACGATGGGACACAGTTATTGTGATCAATGTGAAATATAATGAAACTGTTAGAGTAAATATCCATCATTAAAGGATTTAATAGTCACTGTTTCCATTATTCATAACCAAGCCCAAAGATTCATGACATGCTCCAGTGCAAAATTTCACTGAAGTGTGAATTTGGGTCTTCTAGAAGATGTAGTCTATGTCTAGAAGTTACTTAGGTTTCAAGAGTCCAGCACCTCTCTGACAATAAAAATTACAGCTTCCCTCTTGTTGGGATTCAATTACAAACTTAGGTTACTTACAAAGACTTGCTATGAGGCAAGAGAAGATATTTTAATAAAATTATATTTGCATGAAATATTCTATACCCAAAATATATGCTCTTCAAAAGAAATAAGATTTGGGATAAATGATGATTCATATAAACAATTCCACGATCACAATTGGAGGTTTATCATGGCTTTTAACTGTCTTGCAAATGTCAAATGTTCTCTGTAGATTGATACATGCAGATAAAGAATGTTCTTAGGCCATTTGGACATAGAGCAAGCAGTGTCATGTGTACAGAACTGAACTGAACCAGACCCATGAGTTCTAGACCCAACTCTGCCAGAGATGCTACATGACCTTGTGAAATTGTCATACATTTGAACCTCGATTTTCTGGATCAAACAAGAGGTTGAGTTAAGTTCAGGATTCTTAACCTGCTATCTGGCACAGGTAGGTCAGGAGAGATTTTTAGCCACTAAGGTCATAAATATGTACATTTTTACAATGAGTGAAACATGTCAGTGATTCAATTCTAGGCTCTGTGGTTATTACTTTACATAATAATATCAATAATTGCTAATATTTAAAATTTTATGTGCCTCATAAACATTATTTTACTGGATCATAATATTTCTGTGAAGTAGCTACTATAACCACCTAGTTTCAATGATAAGAAACTTGGATTTAGAAAGATCAAGCAACTTGCAGTTATTCAGAGTTTAAGTAGTAGAGATGAGCTTTCCACACACAGTAGAGATGAGCTTTCCAAATTCATAACATTTGCTCTTACCTACTTCACTACACATCCTCCCAATCAACTCAGTAACTACATAACTAAATTAATTGGTTTTCATACCTCAGTATGGTATTATTTTTAATTTATCCATTTTTAGGAGGACACTTTCTTAAATCTCAGCAGTGTTTGGCAGAAACTGTTCATTCAAATTAGCAGACTAAAGGACAAACCAGCATGAGTGACCCTGCCATTAGCAAAGCTGCTTACTCGAAAGCTGATAACACAGCAAAGACAGAATTAGGAAAATGCAGTTGGTCATGCTTATAAATAAACCACATTTTTTATTTATGTTAACACTACTGATGTTTGCATTACCTCCAGAAAGAAATAAGACCTGAGTGGACTATAAAGAGTTGGACGAGAGAAAAGCTACAGGTAAAAATTCATTTATTAAGATTTTATACTCAAATAAATAAATTATCTTGTTAAAGAGTTTCTGCTTCTATAGCAAAATTTCCTTGGATCACATTTTATCTCCTCAAACTAGAGACCAACTGACTTTTCATTAACTAACAAAACTAGAAGCCTCTCACAATCAGAAGATAGGTCGAAAGCAGAATTGTAAAATATGTCTAAAATATCTGTACACAAAGAAAAGTAATTTTACATTAGTAACACAAACTAGCTATAACTATGGCTAACTTAAGAAAAAAGAGGGGAGAAGAAAGTCTTAGCAAAATGCTGTTATATTATGGAGTCCATTGCTGACACATAATAAATAGAAACATCTAGAACTAGGGCCTGGAAGATGAGGACTCAAGAATAAGCTCTTCTGTTTTGCATTCACCTTCAGTTCTCTCTATGGATTTTCCTCATTCTTTCATCTCTACTCATCAAATCACTTGACAGACTATAGTCCCCAACCACTTTTCTCCCTGTAAGGTATCTGCTTAAGCCACCAGAAGAGAAACTTCTTTTTCTCAATTTCAATTCCATTACTCCAAGAAACCTAAGAAGAAAAGCCCTTGGATAATCAACTGTGGCTACACTACAAGGCAGGCTAATGCCAGTACAGTTGCTTCCATGATAGTCATGGAAATGGGGTGATAAAGAAGCACTTCCCAGAATGGGGAGGGCGTCTAACAAAGGAATGGTCACACTAATAATGTGTTCCTTACACAACCTTCTGAGATAGATACTTAAGGGGTAAAAAGCTCATAGGGCACAAAGAGTTCTAATTCCTCAACAACACATAAGAATTCTCAACCCGTTCTATCATTCTGAGCACAACAGTCTTCCCACATGAACTTCAGACATGTTCTTTTTTCCCTTCATCTCTACAATAACAGAAGCTCCTTCTCACTCCAAGTTCTTCACATAAATCAGCAGCACTCTCCAGCCCTCCCATCTAGCTGCCTATCTTCTAGTTGCACTAACTTCAGCATATCTTTTATTAGATTTTCTCATGACACCCAAGCAGGCACTGATAACCACTGTGATTAGAGGGCTACGCAACTTCTGAGATGATGTTCTTCCTTCCTATCACACTACGGATTTAAAGAAAGCAGAGCCTGTCTCTCCTGTTTGAGTCTGGGAAGTTTCTCGAACAGAGCTTGGCAATAGTAAATTCACAAAAAATATTTAATGCATATTTTCAAGTGAAAAAATAAACAAGTAAATCAGCTCCAATCTTTTAACTTCCAAAAGTTTTCAAAGTCTCCAAAAGGTAAGAGTGGCCTAAGAATCCAATCAAAATATTTCTTACACCTCATTTTCTGACTCAAAACACTTGCATAGACAGGAACTGACAGGTGATGGCTGGCAAAGAAAACTCCAAAGGCATAAGGGATACTTTGTTACATCAAAGCAACCCTGAAAACAAATCAGACTGTGGTCCCACAAGAAGTAGAATTTCTGCACTTGAAAAAGCTAACTACATATTCTCTTTCTCCAGTGCTTTTCTAAAAACAAGCTGTTAGCCATTCAACTGAAAACCAGAAATCCCAAAACATCGAAGTTATTTTTAATCTAAAATCAAAAGATACATTACCAAACAATCACTGCTTAAAACCCACAGTCCCTGTTAAATATACAAGACTTCTTCTGTGGTTTTAATACTAAGTGTGGTTTTGGAATATGATTGGCATAATACATTTAAATTCTTTCCCTTCCAACTGACATTTTTGAAAAATTACAGTTACCCCAATCGGTAATGAATCACTTGGGGAAGGAGGAGTTACCAGCTTACTTGGAGACACTGAAATATACTGACAGGCAGAAATGTATAAAAGCCAACCCAAGCTCCAAGGGCCAAATTTCCAGCACAAAGTGCCTGAAAATCTATCCTGAAACATAAAGCATTTAACAAGTGATCCTAGAGTAGCAGTCTCATTTACTTTTTCCTTGGAAAAAGCAAAACTCAAGTCAAAAGGACAGAGGACAAATATAAAGTGTGTAATTATTTTCAATGAAGACAAAGCTGCCATGTCAATTATCTACTATTGTGGGGATGGACTGTTTTGGATCTCAGCACACTTCAACCTCTTTAGAACACTGCCTCTATAATCTGCTCTTAGATACCAGAGAGAAAACCTACATTTATGTATACTCCTCACTCTGTCCCATTTTTCACTAGTTTTCCATGTACTTCTATTCTTTAAGTTGCACAAGAATAGTCTCTTAAAAGTAACAGAGTAGTTAACTATGCTCCCTTGTTTAGTATGATTTAAATGTTGTAATAAGAGAAAATATATAATCAGTGTAGTGAAACTGTCAAAGTAGAGAAAATCAGGAAGAAAAAGTAAGTACCTCTCATTCCACCACTCAGAGGTTTAGTTTACACAGTTCTGGGCTTAGCACAAGACATATGATCTTCACTCTGGAAAAAGCGTTGATAAAGCAAGTAACCGAGGTCTGAATTTCAATTTAATAAATGCTACAAAAGAAAAGACTAAACAGGGTGCTATAAAAACCATATTGAAACCTCTTATTCCAATTAATATTTTGGTGCCCATGCTGCCTACCTTTTTCATAGAAATTATTAAGCATGTACACATTTAATCTGCCTGGGATTGGACAGTTATATATTTATCATTTCCAAACCTAATTTCCACAAAGGAGAGGTTTGTGTCAGAATTTCCCAGAAGACAATGTGTAAGAAAGCCATCACTAAGTTACAAGTGACCACAGAAGATATCTTTCCCTGATGTTTCTGAAGCAGTAACATATTACCGCTGGCCAAAGTGGGCCCAGTTTTGAAAGCTGAATGAGATTATTGCATCACTTCCAAGGTATAATTAAAGTAGTAAGAAAAAGAAGTGTAACTATGTGTGGTGATAGGTTGTAACTTGACATTGTGATGACCATCTTGCAATATATATTGCATAAAATACATGGAGTAAGATCCATATTGCAAGACGGTCATCACAATGTCCAGTTACAATGTCAATTCAATCTCTCTCTCTATATATATAGCATATATATGTGTGTGCATATATATATATATATATATATGTGTGTGTGTATGTAGTCACTAGGTTATATACCAAATGAAAATATTAGGTTATATACCTAGTGAAAATTAAATTTAATGTCAATTATATTTCAATTCTTACAAAGTATATGAGAATATATTCTAGATCTTCATTTCAGAACCTTGCAAATTTGTCCAAACTCTTCATCATCCACCATTACTTGGTCAGAGTTTTAAGTCTGCACATAAAAACTCATGGTAATATCACTTAAGATCTCCTCTGAGTTGCCTTATAAGATCTAGTTAGGATTGGCTAAAGACCCCTCACTCCATGCTCAACAGTTAAAACAAATCTCTCACTAAGATTATCTGCAAATTTCAAGTTGAAGCTATGCTCTCATGATTGAACTTGGCCTACAGGACTCTATTACCACACCTGTTCCCTCTGTTCCAACTCCATATTAACCTAGATGTAAAATTTCAATACCTTTCTCAGTTTCCACCAAAAAAAAAAAATCCATTCAAAAACCATTTGAGAATAAAATCAGAGTGACTAAAGCTTAGCAACTAGGTAACTCTCTCATAGTAAACTAAATTAATATCTCACACTAGACATTACACTTGCTAATAGCACAAGTATTTTCTCATTGGCCTTTTAAACATAGCATTCAGTTTTCTACCATCTTTCCGGATTCTCTCTTCCCTTTTGTGTCTCTTCTAATGACTTTTCTACTCCTGGCAAGGGCAAGTCAAAACACAAATGCCTTTCAGTTTCTTATATTCAAAAGATTAACTATCTCTTTTTGTGGCCTAACCTTGCACACACTAGTGTTTTAGTGTGTTTAGTGTAGTGTTTAGTTTTTCACCATCTTCTCCACATATTCATGATCATCTTTTCTCCCAAAAATACCTAATATCAGCTACTGAGATTATAAGTTTGGGTTTTTTCCTTTTTATATTGGGCTTGTAGGAACTATGATGAGGACAGTTTTATTCCTCCAAGATCACAAGACCACCCAATGCTGTCATCTGCAATCTGTCTACATAACCTGTTTCTCCCAAATTCAACTTCACCGTCTTGGACCATCAGCATAAAAATGTGTTTAGAGATCGTCACATGCACATCTCATTGGGTTACAGTGCAGTGAGCTGACTTTCCAGAATCCAGGTGCCAATGAGAGGAAGACTACATTTTACCAGGTCCCCATTTTTCCCAGGTCAGTGTTGGTTCTAAGGATTATTCTCACACACTTCTCTGCTCCCAGTCATGGTATGAAACCAGGTAATCCAAAATACGGCAAAGCCACAAAAGCTTCTGGTTTATTTTTAAAACGTATTTAGGCACTGATTTCTACCTCCTTTAAAAAGGAAGTATGGGCATCTAATCCACAAGAAGTGATAGCATTCAAATCTGCTTGGGAGTATCAATATCCAGGTTTACACTCACATTAAGGTGAATGAGGTGTAGGTAACTGAGATCAGATTCTTTCTTGAAAGCAAGAATTCAGGGGAAGAGAGAATGTGGAGAATATAAGAGCACTAAAGGAATGAAAAGGAATGTTAATGGATCCCTTTGGGTAGAATAAAGCTAGGGAAAAGCAGAACTGAGCTGGCCGGTCCTAATGGTTTCTAACCTCACAGTCAACAAGCAAACAAATTAGGTTTCAATGATAAATTCTCAGTTCACTGTCTAATATTCTCATAGACTGTTTTATAATTTTGAAAATCAATGTGTAATTTAGGGCATTTTAAAATAATTTATAATGGCCACTTTTTTCACAGTGGAAATTTACCTTAATAATTTGTTAGTAGGGAAACCATAGAAGTAAGAGCAATGTGATCCCTTTCTAAACCTGTGTTTGAAAGAACACACTCGCAGCCTTATTCTCAGCTAGACATTGCTTAAGCTTCTCAGTCTGTTCCTACATGTCAGGAGAAATTTCCCATCTCAGTTTTCAGGGAAGAATGGCTTCATCCAAAGTGTGCCTGATCGCCCCTACTCCACAGGAAAGGTAATGCCAAGGAGCCAGCAGCACAGATGCAGGCTCAGCTCAGCACAGACTGCCTGTTCAGCCTGAGGTCAGCTCCACCAGACCAGAGAATAATCTAGCTTCTCAAAATTACTCCAGAAAGACAGTCAAACACCTAGCAGGACATACCACCCAATGGACAGGAGCCACCAAACACTTCTGGAAGGTGAAAACAGGACTTGGCTGCTGAGTTTTTGAGTAGAGCATTCCAGAATGACTGATAGAAATCCCTAGACAATAAGCCTCTTTGATTAAATATGCTGCAGCTCTTAATAACAAATGACAAATACTCAACCCTTAGGCTTCATGCCACTCCCACCTCAGCTCAATTTACGGGGGCTTTGACATTCTAGTTCAAGAATTCTCCTGTTACTCTTAATGGGAAGAAAACAATGAGGGTGTAAACTTAAGGAAATTCAGAAAGGAAAAAAATACATAATATACAGTTTTTATAATCAACCAACTTTTGCTTATATGCATGGAAGCCATACAAATCAAGTCACCAACATAAACCATACCAGCAAATAAGGTTTAGGTATTGTTATTCTATTCTCCTCTTGTATTCCAGCACTCTTTGTTACATACGATTCCTCGTAGGAATGCAAAGACTGCATCAGAGCTGTCAGGGAAACTATAAATCACCTAATTAAATAACAAAGTCAATGTAACACCCTCAGAGTATGGCAGTTTTTGGATTAACTGTCATATTGCTGTGGACTCAGGAACCCCAAAGGAAAATGTCCTTGTATTTTAAATGTGAAAATTTCATTTTCTTCCAATATTAAACACACACACACACACACACACACACACACACATTCATCTACAGATCCGAGAATGCACTATGTTGGTATTTTCTTTTTTTATAATGATCAACACTTTTGAAAATATCTACTCTCTTAAACCTAGCCATAACTGAAATCTTTTTTCTTCCTCTCACAGAATTTTATTACAATCAGAAGACTTAAATTTCCCATAAAGTATTTAGAGAGCCTACATAACAAGCTTCAGAAGGCTAAATGGATGAAGATGGTGTCTTTGCTATAAACATTTGTTTGGTCATGAGTAACTGCAGTTATTTTAATGTTTAACAATCTTGTAAGGTTTTCGTAATAAGCAGACAGCATCTTCACTCGACAATTCCATCTAAGAATCTGGGTTAAATTTCTCTCTGTGTTCATAATGGAGAAAGACTTGATCTGAAAATTAGAATGTGAATCAACAAGAAAGGTGGTTCACATGATACCGGGGTTCCTCATAAGGAGTCCAGAGATGAACTTCAAAGGTTATACCTATCCCCTCAAATTGCACAGAAAATGGTATGGATTTTTATTTAAAAAGTTCCTACTTTTCAATAAAAGGCTTGGTGACTCGATAAAACTTAGAAACCTTGAGGAGTATAAGCAGTGTCAAGTTACTGAATAAATTAACTTGGAGAGATGAGCTTCAGACCACTGCCAATCTGGACTTTCTATGATCAAATTCTTCCTTGGAAGGACTTTAAGGAAAATGATGGCTAGAAACATGGAGATATAATCGGCCATTATCAACAATGAAGAGTCATACTCAGACTATACCACGAATCTTATTCCCTAATTCTTATAGCAAAAATTACATTTCATCATTTTCATCTCAGAAAATCTACACAGACAAGTGAAGTCACAGAAGCTTTTGAAGTCAACAGAGCTTTTCATACTTCTGAAAATCATATCAAGTATCAGGGATCTAATAATAATAGGCTATCATTAGTTGCCGGGAAATGTAAATGTCTCCAGACAGGAAGCCAGAAAGTAAGCTCCAAGAATGCTGGAAAGTCATAGATGAGCAAGTGGACGATGATAGTGCATTGGGGTACAGAAGGAAAGAAGAGGGGAGAAACATCTAGATATGTCATAGAAGTTTCTATTCCCCCACTGTATTTCCTGTAAGCCTATGCATGTGGGCTACCATCTTGGTTCATGTACTATATTTGAACATGAGGTGGTGTGCGGAAGGAATAAAGGAAAGGAAAGGAAATATGTGACAAAAAGGAGCACCCAGATGAATAAGGGAGGAACTGGAAGTAGGAGCAAGCAGGAAGTAGCCTCTGCAACCAAGAAAAATTTAGAACAAGGATAATTGGCTATTCAATAACATTTATAAGGAAAGAAATAACCATGGTATCAAGAGAAAACAAAAAAACAATCAAGAACACATTCCCTATTGTCAGACCAAACTGAGTTTCAGTCTTGGCTGTACCTTAAGACTGACCTGGCAAGTTACTGAACTACCCAGAACTTCCGTTTCCTGCTGGGTGAAATGAGGATTAAAAAATGGACAAATATCACTCGATGATTGATTATCATGAGATGAAATGAGAATGCAGTTAAAGAATAATATACTTGGCTAAAACTAGCTAGTAAGAGCTGCTTTTATCCTCATCAGCGTACTCATGGAATTAGAGAAAAAGAGGGACAAAGTACACACTGGACTGGAAGAAACGTATGCACCACAGCTGCAAATGGGCAATGAAAATTCCTTCCATGACCAATTAAGCCCTACTCGATTGGTGAAGATCCTGAATGAGGCCTGTGTGTCTTTCCATAAACTCATGAATGGGGAGCATGTGATCCTGGTTCACAGGAAGGGGAAAATAGAAGTTTATTTCTCAGGGAGATAGTAAGAAATTTTCTTTAGGCTCTTTAGCCTGTACAGACAGCATACAGAAGCAAATCTCTGTGTTATCATTTCAAAGTGAAAACACAGCCCCCTACACATCCCAAGATACAACAGTGAGATAGGGAAGGACAGATACTTAGGAAGTGTCATTATTTTATTTATTTATATATTTTAGCACATTGCTCTCCATCATTGTCCTTTGTCCCAGTCTGCTGCTGTAAATACGTCTACTCTTGTCCCTCCAAAAGTTAACATTCCTCGTAACTGAATGATGGAGACAAAAGTGTTTGTGTTACTGTTACTCCACCCCATCCTACCAAGTGACCACTCTGGCCCAGGAGGGACTAGGTCGCAATATCACATTTCCATGGTGAGTCTTGGGGTGAGACCCCACAGAGGATACCACTAAGTTCAAGCAAAGACCAGGAACTCCCCCATGGCTACTGTCTAGGAAACATCTTGTGGGAAGGAAAATGGCAAAGTTACTACTTCATGAATTTAGTGGTGAAACTCACCTCTGTCTGCCCCTGTTGCCCTAATTAACATTGTTCTGTTGCTATTTTTAGGCATGAGGACTAGCATGAAAAGACAAGTTTGTTCTTGAAGAGAAAGATTTGCTAATGACAATAACTATAATAATTCCAACAATAGCAACAAAGAACACTCATTTTAAAAAATCACTCTTTAGGCATTCACTATGTGACAAAGCCTGTGCTAAACACGTTACACAAATCAGCTCATTTAGTCCTCACAGTACAAAAATAAAGTAGATACTATTATTATCCTGAATTTACAGATGGGAAAAGTGAGGGTTAGAGATATCACACAACTGAGTGAGCCAGAAAGTGACTCAGAGGAAACAGGTTTACAAAGCAGACTTGGAATATAACACATCTAAATCCTGCAATAACATCTCAAGAGGTCACAGGGTCCACAAGGACATGAAAAACATCACTTTATGTGAGATGGTTTTGGCTTAAGAACTAATTACTGATAGGAATTCATGATGGGAAGATCTGATGCTGTTTTTGAAAAATCTAAATTATAGAAAACTTATACAATGCCAGTCTATCCGTTAGGATAAGTTCAAGTTGACAAAACAAGACATCCAAATTAAATGTGCTTTAAAAAACAAAAGAAAATTATTCACTCATACAACATAAAAGTCCTAGAGCAGGAAAGAATTTTGGAGGACATTTGATCAGTGCTCAGACTCAGTCTCTACAAATGTTTCACCCCCGCCCACCTCTTCCTGTGTCTGTTTCATGTGCCTGGTATCTTCCCTCATGGGAGCAGAGTGACTGCAGAGCTCTGTGTTTCACATGGGTAACTCAGATCCCTTTTAACAAGAGAAATTTTCTCTCTTTAGCCATCCAACAAAAGTTCTGGGCTTCACATCAATGTGGGCATTCATCTTAGGTCACATGTCCAGCCATTAACTCAACAGAATATACAGGAAAAATGCTATCTACTGACTAGTAAGACATTGGTGAAGCTTGACCAGCATGCCTCAAGGAGGATGGTATTGAGAAAACGAATTCACACCAATGACTTTATCCATGTCAAATGAAATGGCTAATATTAAATGAAGTCTAATATGGTTCCCAAAAGAATTATCTAGTGCTATGAGAGAAGTGGCTGTTAAAATATAAAACTAATAAATGTCTAATAATAAGTAATAAATAAAAAGCAATTAATAGATATACAGCAGTATTACTTGGTCAGTCAAGGGTGTACCATGCTGAGTAGATTTGAAAGATCTGCATTAAAATTACTTGCATTTGTTCTTGTATGCAGAGAGGAGTAAACTGCTTTGGAAAAGCTCTGTTTACTTAAGTAGGCTCACTATTTGCATTGTTCATACAATTCATTTGCTGAACTACAGACTGTCAAAATTATCATCAGTATAGACTTTCCATCAGCCTGGTCACAAATTCCAAATTAGTTGCATTAGCAACATTTTCCTGATTAAATTCTCCCCACTCATCTTCAATTTTCATCAGACATATTTTCCTTCCAATGAACTTCCCAGCATCCCTGTGAATTCAGAATGTCCTTGGGGGAAGCAGCAAGCAGAGTGGCTAAGATCATAGGCATCAGGCTTTGTATGAATTCTGTCTCTTACCAGCTTTGAAGTACCAGAAAAATGATCTAATTTTCAATTTCCTCACCTGTATGTGAAGATAATAACTGATTCTTTCTCATGAAGTGAGGATAAATGGAACAGTACACATGAAGCACTTAGTATATACCCTCGAAGACAGCAAAAGTTCAACCCATATTAACTTTTTATTAATAACTATTTGGATTAGAATTGATGTTAGTTCTTTGAGTCATTTTTTAACCTAAATTGGTGAAGAATAGAACTATACTTTTAGTAGTAACCTTACTGTAGCATATACACAGGTGGGTTTTTAATTATGTACATCTGAAACTTATATAAGCTTATATGTAACAAACTTATCAGCTTATTTTAAACAAAACAAACAATAAAGAGACTCATTTCATACATCATCATTACCACAATAACATATGATTTAATGAGTGCTTGCTGTGTTCAAGGTACTACACTAGGTATTTCAAATATGTGAAATATAAATGAAAAGTATTGCTGTTATTTGACAAGAAGATCTAGGTTCAGAAAGGTTAAGAAACTTGCTTGATGTCACAGAACCACAAGTTGTCAAGCAAATATCTGAACACAGGTCAGTCTTAAGTCCAAAACTTATACTTCTTTCCAAGTTACCTGACAATTCTATTTTCTCTAGTAAATGGAGAATTGTCTCTCATAAAAGAAAGCTAATCTTCCCAGTTAGAAAAAAAAAGAAAAGGAAACTGTCTAAAGTGGCATTTGTACAATAATTTTAGGAAATGTAATAGCCAGATGATAATAGCTCTACAACCCAGTATGTATTTTATGGGGCTATTAATATATGCCTCGAGTGGTCAAAGGCTTCACCACTCACTTGAGGCAAGCAATAATGGCCAATAAAACTTGCCTTGTCGTGTCTTAATGCCATATTATATCATCACACTTGTAATGAAATGTTCTTAAACTTCAGTGTTATCAGAAGAGAAGAAAAAGTGGTGGTTAAACAAGCTAGCAACATGAGGAGGAAGTGGAGAAAAGTAGAAAGAGCCCTAGGCTAGGAGCTCAGCCTACCTGGACTATGCACCTGTGGGACCTTCAGCACACACTAGATCTCTGTATCTTACATCTCCAGCTACAAATTGAGGTTTGTTATGACAAGTTAAAACACCTACGAGCTCCAACATGCTTCTACTCATTCAACAGCTCGAAGAGTACAAGTTTTCACCAGATACACCCTGTGCAGGGAGGTGAGGATGCTCTAGTAACCAAGGTACATCCCATCTCTGTGCTGGACTTCAGAGGTGAAGGGGTGACTCGGGCCTGAAACACTGCCATATTTCATAATGCTCTTTTTTTACATCAAGAAACTGTCCAAGCAAATATAACAGAACTTTAATAATGGCTGACTATGGGTGATGGAATGAGATAGGGTTATTGACATTCTATCTTTGTGAGGCTTGAAATTTTCATCAAATAAAAATTTAAGATAGAGAGATGAGAAAAGCTCCAAGAGACTTTTGCTTCTAATAATAACCACCAGATATAACCATCAGATGCCAAGTAAGTCCTCCCATCAAAGACAAGTAGGAAAGATATACAAAATATTTATTAAATGCTTGAAAACATCCAAAAGTCAAGTAGATTAAATGGGAGAAAAGCATTAAATGAGGATCAAAGAAAGGAAAGAAGGAAAGAAAGGAAAGAAGTCCAGATGGCATTTTAATTGGGCATTTTGAACCTGTTTTCCCTCTAAAGGAAAACTAAAATTAATAATTTAATTAATTAATTCAGACATAACTGAATCGGGAATTAAAAGTGAGAAGACAAGAACTATAGGATGGAAAGAATGGGGAAAACCCAAAGACACATTATAAGATATAATGAGAAGATACAACACAGAAGTAATTACTGCCCTGAGAAGAAAGTGATGGGCAAAGCAGTATTTGACAAGATAATAGTCACGAACTTTACAAAACAGAAGAATGATATCTTGCCTGAGAAGGAACTAAGACAAAGAATCCTAGAGCAACTCCAAACAGCTTAAACAAAAAGAAAACTTCACTAGACACAATATTATAAAACTGCTGAAGATCACAAAGTGAAAATCTTATAATCAGCCAAAGGGGGAAAAAATTAGACTTTCTTCTAGCTTAACAACAGAAACAAGGGAAGCCAGAAGTAAGCAAATATCTTTTCAGGTGTTCAGAAAACATCACTGAGAGCCTAAAATTCTATGCCCAAGGAAAATATATTCTTATGGATTTAAATGAACTAAACATTTCAAACAAACAAAAATTGAAGAATTTGTCATCAGCATATGTAAAATAAAGGAAGTGCTATAGAGGATTCATTCTTCAGGCAAAAAGAAGGTGATCCCAGATGAAAGATCAATGATGAATGTAGTAAGAAGAAACAATAGAATACATAAAGGAATCAGTCAAAATAACAATGATTGTGTGAAACAAGTATACTTTGTTGGAAAAAAAAATGTATAGTAAAATGTAAAGTAAAATGCACAACAAATGTGTAAAGTATTTAAATGCACAGCAACAATGACATTAGTCAAGAGAAAGAGAAATGGCAGGAAAGTATTCTGAGACCTAACTCAAGAATGCCTATTAAAATCTGTATTGAAGCCATCAAAATAAAATAAATGAATGTAAAGCTTTACAAGCTTGTAGAAGAAACAACAGAATGGTAAGCAGACAAACTCAATTCAAAAGAAAGGAGAAAAGTTAGAAACATGGAATAAATTATACTTACAGAAAGCATTAATAGTTAAAATTCAATCCAACTCTGTGGTGAATTACACTGAAAGTAGACAATTAAAAGTGACTTAAAAGATAGTTTAGATAGATCTAAACTTAAAAAAGATAGATAGATCTAAAACCTAAGATGTGAAGTAAACCAATTTACAAAAAAAATACACTGCTAGGCAAATACTAACCAAAAGAAAGCTAATATGGCTTTATTAATATTTGATAAACTAGACCTCACTATAAAAACTCTTATAGGTTCATGGAGTATTTTATCATGTTAAAAGGAAATATAACAACTCCAATGTCAAATTTCTATACATGCAATAACAAAGTTACAAAATTGTAATGACAAAATTAAGAGAATTAGGAGAAGGAAAAGACAGGCCTACAATCATATGGAATTTGGACACACCCCTCTCAGAAATTCCTAAAAGAAAGAAAACAGTGAAAATATGGAGGAAATGAAGACCATAAACACCAAACTTACCCAAATAAATAATCAAAACACTGCATCCATAATGCAATACACAGTAAGCATATTAATATGTCCATATACCATGAACAAAATACGTCTCAACACACTTTTAAGTACTGAAATCAAAGTATGCTCTATGCTCACAATTCAATGAAGTTAAACATTGGTGTTTAGTTCACTGATTCTCAGATTTACTTCTATGGAATACATGTATTTAATAATAAATTTGCCTTTAAGTACTATTTTCATTGCATTGCACAAGTTCATTTTATTATCAGAAACTAGTGCTGGAGGGAAAAAAGCCAAATATAAAATAATGCTTTACTGTAGGACTCTACATGAAATTCAAAACAAATGCTAAACTAAACAACAGCGTTCAGAAACGCTGGCTTCAGTAGCAAAACTTCAGTAATACCTTCTTTCTTTCACTTTAAAAAGTCAAGGCACTGTGATCTTGAAACAGGGTATACAGAAGACTTTCTGACTTTAACTTTAACTGAATATACCTATCTGCCTGCTTTTCTCTACAAAGCAGGCTACACACTCTTCATTAGCATTTTCACTGATCACCTTTACCATTGATGTGCAAACATCAGCTACCAGCTTCTCTTGCTTTCTTTCCCTCTTTCAGACCTAAAAAGAAAAACTTTAAAAGTTTAAACTTTCCACTCATGGGTTCTTACCACCATCCCCAGCCTTCTCAACCAAAATACCAAACCAATGCAAGACTATCAGTGCAGACTAATTTATTTCTAACAAAGTGATTTCTAATTATCCTAATAATTACAAAAGAAACATGTAAGACTCAGAATACTTCAACATTATCCAAAACCTTTCTCAGCATTGTCCAAAGTCCTTTCCCAGATTGCCCAGAAATCCTCAGTCTCTCAGTCCTGATCATCTCACCAATGTCCAGTCAGAGTCCATCTCCAGACGCTTGAAGGCATGTTCCTTTGGCGGCTCCCTTGACTTGCTCTTCCTTGTCTTCCACGCTGTGTTCCCCTTGTCACCTTCAGGTAGCAGGAACTCCATGGTGCCGAACCAGCAAAGTTCACTTTCTTCTCAGGCCTAACTTTTGCACGGCCTCTTTCAGACACAAGTCAAACTCAGCAAAGCAAACTCCAACACGGGAGTTCAAATCTGCAAACTCCTTAACTGCATTCAGCACACATGCTGCCAGCCTGGGCCAGCCAAGGGTTGCAGGCCCCTGGTGGCCACATGGCCAAGCTCACATGGCTCACATCTTTACAAGATGGCCAATTCCCATCTCTCCTCCACTGAACCTCTCTCTCTATCCAGTATCCATATTCAAATCTGAAACCCTCTCTTTGTTTGCACACCCTTTATATACCCTGATTTCCCACCTTCCAGGAAACCTGTTTCACCTTGACCATTTCACTTCTTTCTCCCCCTGCATCTCCCTGAAGGGAAATTCTAGCTAAGGTCATTCTCCCATTTTAGCATACCTGTCCTTGAAATCTGCAGTCTTAAACAGGAGAAAATGGGGGGGGGGGGCACACCCTATCAATCTCACTGAGGGGAATGAGAGGCAGTTAGGACTTGAAAGAGATAAGAACATTTCTGTGAGCCCTACAATGTTTTATCTCAACTTCAGTATCAGTAGCAACTGTGTACTTCAATGGGTCATTTACTTATTTTATTCACTTTTCTTAATGTGTATTATCTTTTACAATAAAATACACACGCTCGCGCATGTGCACTCGCACAGGGGAAAAACAAAACAAAACAAAACTTCAGGGAGTCAAAGACCAGAAAACCAATTAGAGACAAAAGCTATAGTAGTCATTGTATTGTCCAATAAGCAAGTTTTTCACATTAATATTCTCAGTCATTAAAGAAATGGTCTTCAGAGACTATTTGCTAATCCCCCAAAGCAATACAATAAATGCAATAAGCTGCTGAAAAGACCGGAAGTCTGAGTCAGGCACCAGAATTGTCCTTCTCTTAAGAGGCTCACCAGGTTTATAGACAGTATTTTCAACATAAGTGAAAGTTTAAGTTTTATCCTGATTCTCTGAAAACAGAAAATTAGCTGATATTCGAAAGACATTAACACCTGCATCTACTACATGATTCAAGAGAAAATCTTGTTGCTTTCCATCACCCCTGTAACTTGATAGGCTTCTGCCTGCATCAGGCAGCACAGGTAAACACTACCTAGGTTACCAAGCCCTCCACCCCCGTACCAACTCCTCCAATCTCAGTCTGGACTAAATTCACCAGGTACAGCTGGCACCGTCTCTCCTCATGTGAGAGGATGAAAAGTTAGAAAAAAACCAACAACCCTTGACTGTTGTTTTAATTCATTTGTCAGAATGATAGAAGGACATGGCAGAAGACCCTATGGCAAGGCTGCTCATGATTACAAGACATCCAATTTCATTCAGCCTTGAGGGGAGGAAAAGATTGGAGATGGGGAGAGCAGGGGCAGGATGAATGAGATGACAGGAAGGCAACTGTATAAATGTCTCCTATGCTCTTGGTACACTCCTCTAACACTCAACACTGGACTAGGAACTCATCTCTCTTCAAGATAAAAATAGCAATTGCTACCATTTGTCGAACGCTACTATTTATCAAGCACTTTACATGAAATATTTTATTTATTCTTCATCACAATAGTTCTAGGAAGTAGGCAGTTTTGTGTTCATTTTCTAGGAGGAAATCGAAATTCAGAGAAGTTCACACCTCATCAGAAGTTTGCCACATTGCCTGGAGGAAACTGTAATCCTGTCCCTCTTCTCACCATCCATTCTGGCACTGAATTACCCAGTCTTCCTCAAAGACAACTAATTAACCACAGTCTGCCTAGACCATTTCAGTTTTAAAATGATATATAAAGTTCCAATGAACAATATGGGGAAAAAAAGAGAAAAAGAAAAGAAAACCACACAAGCAAAACACAGCAGTAAATAAAATTTCTTGCACTAGAGACAATTTAAACAAAAACCATTATTTATACAGAGTATACAGAGTATGTAATCTTACTTCATATTGTTCCTGACAACAAATGATGGAGAAGATGTGATTAAAATGCCCAGTTTAGAGATGGAAAACAAAGGTTTACAGAGGTTTGTGGCCAGCTTTCAGATCCCAGGCTGAAAGTGGTGTCTCTCAATACCCAGTGGTATCAAGTACTAGTAAGTTCGTACACAGGGTGCTGTAATTGATTTATGTAGGAGCAGATATCACACCGACATATAACTTGTGGAGAAGCTCTCAATAAATATAGTTATTATCATTAGCATTCCTAGTACCTTAGGATATAAAACCACACTCCTTTACTTAACACACAGATTTTATCAAATGCCCCCCGCCTATCCCTCCAACATCATCCCCAACACATCAGCAGTTCATCTTTGAGGTGATCTTCCTTCATCTCCATGACTTGTCTCTGCTGTCCTCTCTTTCTGGAACACTTTTTCTAGCTTCCCTATCTGGATAACTTCCCTACACTGCCTAGATCCTTCTTAACTGGATACACTTATTTCTTGGGACTTCTGTGGTTAATGTCCTCTCTGTAGGAGCCACGGGTGTTTTGTGGTAATGACACTGTATCCTTACCCTTTCTTCCACCTTCATGCTCTGGGGTCTCTCTGGCCTCTGCCTATTCAAGTAAAGTTCTATGAGAGAACAGAATTCAGGCAGTCTCAAATTCTAGCCACAGAGCTTGGAGGAACAGTCTGTGCCAAAGTGATAGAAATCCTCTTCTAACTCTATATTTCCCTTCACAGCAATCCACAAAAGGCTGAAAAGCAGTCTGTCATAAAACGTTCTATAAAACTGTATGTGGTAATTAAGTGTCGCCAGTCCACAGAGCCCCGCATGCATATAAGCAGTGCTGAGAACTGTCTTTCTTTCATATGCATTGGAATTTTAGGTTTCTTGTCTTTCTTAAATTTGTACAAAAATGTTACAATGTTTCCTCTTACTGTCATTTGTTTGGAGGCCATATTTTTTCCCCTATGGCAGGCACTATTGTCATACCTTCAAATCTCTAGGCTGCTCTCCTGCAAACCTAACTTGGGAAATTGTATACATTAGACAGTTGGCCTAACAAGTAAAGCGCAAAACAAAAGTATTCAACAAAGATGACTCAAACCACCTGCCTCAAAAGACAGGCCCAAAGAGAAAGGAGGGGGAGGGATCTTGCTTAAAAGTATGGCATATGGGAAACTGGAAATGACACACTGAAGAGAGCAAGAAGAGGCCATACTGTCTGGATTGAGTACTGACACTGCAGCTCAATATTGATTGTGTTCACTTGTACAACTCACCCAGCAGGGCCAGCTACAAAATTTGCAGTTCCCTGTATAAAATAAAGATGTAGGCTTCCTTTTCAAAATTATGAAGACATTTAGACAGCAACCGCAGTACATTAAATCAAGCATGAGGGCCTTTTCCACATAGTCTTTTGATCACATAGGTCACATAACACAAGGCTCCCTGGTCTCTCTCAATCTGCTTTCTCCTCTGTAAAATGGACAAAAGAATAGCACCCATTTCACAGTGTCATTGTGAAAGTGGGTAAAAAGAGACTTTCTGTCTTTACTTAACTGGATACAGCTATCTGCTTGCTTCTTTCTCCAAAGCAGGCTACAGGCAGTTCCTTTGCAATTACCTTTAACTTTAACTGGATACAGCTATCTGCCTGCTACTCTCTACAAAGCAGGCTACACACTCTTTATTAGCATTTTCACTGATCACCTTTACCA